>SJYO01026388.1:60357205-60631766 GCA_006410555.1 Capra ibex | reverse complement strand
TATACCTTAAATCCTTCTACCGTTACTGCTGGGACATACGTTCTGTCCTTTTTTCTGTGTCTACACATATTGCCTGAAAACCTGAGTCTCCCTCTCCCTCTCCCACCCTACTAAACCCTCTTACCGTAAGATTGTACATATGATAGTACATTCTTAACTTAGCGGTCAGATACAGACTGCGTCCTATGTCGTACGAACCCCGACCACGTACCCCTACTGGGTCTCTCTACAATACCCCTCCCTCCGCCCTCCCCCAAAGTACAAACCCTTACGTACATTCTTAATTTCTAAAATTTTAAATTTTTTATTTTTTGATTTTTTTTATTTTTATTTTTTTATTTTTTGTTTTTTGTTTTTGTTTGTTTGTTTTTTTTTACACATACAAAATTAGGGTTTCAACTTGATAAAATTTTCAAAAAATTGACCAAACAGAGTAGGATAAGGGTATAGAGAGGTTAAGAGACGAGGTTTTCGTCATTTTAACCATAACAACTTTTATATTAGTTCCTTACATCGTAAAAAAGAATTTTTTTTTTTTTTTGTGGTTCACATGTGACGTCACTGGTTTTAAAATATAAAAAAAGTAAACGATTAAATGACGTTTTTATAACTCAAGAAACTTTAAGAAAATCCAAGTTCCCGTTCAATGATTGAGTTGGATGACAGGGTAGGACAGGTTAAGGGGAGTTTAGTGAAGGAGACTTACGGACGAGTGAACACAACAGATCCTAAGTTAAATAAAATGAATCATCTCTGTTAAAACTACTGTGAGTCTAAACTAAATATGTAGAGGTAATGATGAAACTATCGTCGAAAATGAACAGAAAGTATGGTGAATAGTGCCAACAAATTACTAGACGTACTTACCGTGGGGTGAGGTCATGAGAACGGACCTTTTAGGGTACCTGTCTCCTCGGGTCACCCGACGTTAGGTGCCCTAACGATAGTCAACCCATGTTGACTCACTGAAGGGAAAGTGAAAAGTGAAAGTACACAACCTCTTCCTTTACCGTTGGGTGAGGTCACAAGAACGAACCTCTTAGGGTCGGACCACCCGACGGCAGATACCCCAGTGTGTCTCAGTCTGTGCTGACTTCACTGAATTGTCGTCATTGTGAGTGTCGGGGTTATGTAGTTTTAATTCGAGTTTCAAGTCACATTACTCTTAAGTTAGAGAACAAAAATGATAACTAAGATGTCATGAATTAACCTCGAATCCTATATATACTCAAGTGTATAAATATTTAAGATAAATTCCACATCGAGACTACTCTACTCGTACGACACGACACGAATCAACGAGTCAGCACAGATCGAGAAACACTGAGTTCTCTGACATCGGGCGGTCCGAGGAGACAGGTACCCCTAAGAGATCCGTTCTTATGACCTCACCCAACGGTACGGGGGGAGGTCTCCTAGAAGGGTTTAGTCCCTAGTTTGGGTCCAGAGGGTGTAAAGTTCACTTAAGAAATGGTAGAATCGGTGCTCCCTTCGGGTTCTTATTACGTCACCCAATGGGATAGGGAAGAGGTCCCTAGAAGGACTAGGTCCTTAGCTTGACTCCAACGGACGTAACGTCCGTCTAAGAAATGGTCGACTCGATGGTTCCTTCAGGTTGTACTCGTACCCGATTCAGTTTTTCAATCGTCACGTTTCCCTCCCACTAGGGAACTATCTAATACGGTTTATTTACGTTAATGACAAAGGTGTATATTTGAATCCTTTTTATTTGAGTTAACGTTAAAGTGTGTTTACATTATAAAATTACTGTATGTGACGAAGGTTCTCCAACTTTCTTCCATTTTATCTCTTCGTTGTATAGTCGACATCTATGTCTATTATTCTATATCCAATGATTCCTTTGACCTTATAGAACTATCAGTGAACGTTAAACTAAACTACATCCATAAAATTAGAAATTTTAAGTTAAACGTTTTAATATGTATATAAAGAAAAAATGGACCTTAAAGGTCAGGACAGATTACTTAAGTCAAACGGAACTGGAAACTTTTGACTAAAATTTTCTATAACATTGACTACTAGTTCCAATAATAAGTAAACGACGTACAGTAAAATTAGGAGTAAAAATTGTTATTAAAAAGTTTTCAACGAATCTACCATTTCTTAGAGGGACGTTACGTCCTCTGGGTCGAAATTAGAGACCGAACCCTTCTAGGGGATCTCTACCCGTACCGTTGGGTGAGGTCATAAGAACGGACCTCTTAAAGTACCTGTCTCCTCTGACCACCCGATATCAAAGACCCCAGTGTTTCTCAACCTGTGCTGACTCACTGAAAGTACGTGTGTGTCTATAAAATTAGAAATTTTAAAATTAATATTTTAATATGTATATAAGAAAAAATTGAACATTAAAGGTCAAGACAGATTACTTAAGTTAAACTGAACTGAAAACGTTTGACTAAAAATTTCAGTAGAATTGGATACCAGTTTCAATAACAAGTTAACGACGTAGAGTAAAATTGGGGGAAAGAATTGTTATTAAAAAGTTTTTCATGACTCCCTTTTACTAAAGGGTGCTGTGGAACTTTAAAAGACAGTATTGTTAATAGTACGGACAAACGTATTATAAGTCATAAAAGATAACTATCTTAGACATTCCGTTTTTAGTACAGAAGGAGTAATGAAATAAGGATTATAGATGTTGTCAAGAATTTCGTGTCATTTATAAAGTATTTGAATCATTCATATTAGTTTATTCCTCTCCCAGTTCAGAGAATCCTTTGTATTAAATTCTATCTATAAAAACATCCTGTTGAATTTCATCAAATTGTAGAGTTCGTATTCGTTTCATATATTAAATAGGACCTATTATTGGCACCTTCAATGTGACATGTTTGTTTCTGGAGTGTTTTCTTTATAACATCCCAGATTGTTTACTTCCCTTATTTATGTTTTGAACTCAGTCGTAGGACAAAAGAAAAATTCTGGTTAATTTAAGATCGGTCAAAGACATGGGACTAAAATCAAACAAAATGTGTTAGTGTCTTTTCACAAAAGTAAAATCTGATAGTAGATGTCTAACTTCTTTTAGATTGTATTTCAGTCCCTCGACCTCGAGGATTTTTAAGGTATAAGATTCAGTTCAGATTCTAAATTTGAAAGTCCTGTTACTTGTTTTTCTACGACATAGGAAGAACTCTAACTGAATCCCGGTTATCCTTTGGATTCTATTTTCGATTTTATATGTATAACTCTCTCCACTGTATCTGTAAACATTTATTGTATTTAGGTCTGGGGTCTTCAGGTTTCGGTCATATCTGGACTCCACTGTAGGCTAATAAGAGTTAGTCTCCGACAAACAAGAAAAGAAGTCAAGTCAAGTCAGCGAGTCAGCATAGGTTGAGAAACGTTGGGGTACTTGGTGTCGTACGGTCCGGAGGGACAGGTAGTGGTTGAGGACCTCAGGTGGGAAAAGAATGAGAAATATATTTAGGACAACCTAAACTCCGTCGACTAAGGAGTCCATAACCGGTGTAGGTCTTTCACGAAATTCATTTAAACCGAAGTTAATTCACTTTCTCTTCAAGAATCCTCTCAGAGTATAATTTCAAGTCAAATCGAAGATGTTTCAGACGTTGTGTTTCACTTTATTTTAGACCGTACAACCTTATACACCTCGTGTCTTTTTGATCCCGTTATTTTTTTTTAGACGTACTATGATATTACTACCTGTGTACAATAATACGACGACGACGACGACGATTCAGCGAAGTCAGCATAGACTGAGACACTCTGGGGTAACTGCCGTCGGGTGGTCCGAGGGGGTAGGGACCCTAAGAGGTCCGCTCTTGTGACTTCACCCAACGGTCAAGGAAGAGGTTACGTACTTTCACTTTTCACTTTCTCTTTAGTGAGTCAACCCGGTCTGAGAATCACTGGGGTACCTGACATCGGGTGGTCCGAGCAGGCAGGTACCCTAAAAGGTCCGTTCTCATGACCTCACCCTACGGTATGTAAACGGGTTTGGGTATTTTACATATAGTGGTTTTACATTGAGATTCCATTTGGTAACTGAAACTTACGAAGACGACACTTTTACATACAAATAATTAACATTATTTAATAAACATTGTTTAATGAGACCACCTCTCACAACTATTCGTACACAGATCCCGTTCCCTATATCCCTTTTAGAGACATAAACGAAGAGTTAAAACGACTCCTGGATTTTGGATACCTTCTTTATTTCAGAGTTTTTCCTAGAGTTTGGACATCGTTATTATATTATTCTTCGTTTAATTACAAGATTTTTTAACAAACTTTAATTGTGTAACACTAAAATAATAAACCAATTTCTAAGTGAGACAACATAACGGACAGTGATTTTGATTAATGGTCGGACACCTTTTATTGAGGTAACTACTTGCATAGTGTCACAAGAGTCGTATATTGTTGTGTTTTGGGTAGTGGTGTCGATAATTTGTTCTTATACTCATAGTTAGAGTCGTTTCTTTATGATATCTAATTACTAAGTGAAAATGACATTTTAAGTCTTCTCGATACTACGTTTTTTTTAAACTTTGAGTCAATTCTGTTTAAGAGAATAAATATATAACTGTTTTTGGATGTAAAAGCCAGATATACGTATGTGTAAAGTGTATATATACATAAGTTATACAAGTGAAGTACTCATTTGTGTACGTGTGTACGTATATGTATGTACTTACCAAGGGTTATCGGCGGTAGTTAAAGTACACTAGTTGAGGTATATGTACATTTCGTCAAAGTTTTAATTGAGTGTGGGAGTACTCTATACTGAAATGAGTGATCTGACGTCACAAATGTATGTCAGGGAAAACGTAATCTGAACGTCGAAGGTCAGTAAAAATTTCAATGACTCCAGTCGTAGGGAGAAAAGTAGTGGAAGTACACCAACACATTATATAAACATCCTGTCTATAAAAATGGTGTCAGACTTTAGTTAGATCTTTAGGGGGTAGGAGGATCACCTAAAATAAAAATTAAATCTTTGCAATTCAAAGTGAAAACGATATTTCACTATCCTCAAAACTTTTCGTTTATCACAGTGTATAGTTTTTCATAGTACGTCTTATCAAAGTCGTCGGATTTTTAAGGGACACGAAGTGGTTTGTTGGGAAAGAGAAAAGTTTTGAGGTCCATTGATCACTAGACAAAAAGTGGAAAATATCAAGACAGAGCAAGTTTGACAGTACAGTTACCTTAGTGTGTCTAAAATTGTTAGAGTCAGAACTAAGACATGAATCTTTATATGAAAATTCTACGTAGGAACAACGATACACCTTAATATCAACAAGGAAAACTAACAGTTTATCGTAAAACATGAAATTACATGGTGTCAAGTAAATAAGTAAGTGGTTGATTTTTTGTTGAACTAACCAAGGTCAAAAACCACTAATACTTATTTACACTATATTTGTAGATACATGTTCAAAAAGGTACCTTTATACAAAATTTAGTCAGTCTAATTGTGGATTCTCATACTGAAACCCCAGTATACAATTGACTCCAAATCGAAATATTCTCTCACTGTTTGACAGGAGATTTCAATTATAAGCACCCTCAGATAACACCAGTAAGTTAAAACAAGGTAATTGAATACACAGATAAGAAAGTGATGAAGGTTTACAGAACTAATTACATCAAAGTATCATTAAGAATTTTAGTCTATGATACAGAAGTGGAAACAAAAAACAGTCATAACACACCCGATACGATCTAGAAAAGATAAAGGTATATTTAAAATCTTAGTCAACCAATTATAGATTTTTTAATAGATTCTAAAACAAATCCTAAAGTGACCTCAATACCTAGTTTACTCCTTCTTCACTATAACATTTTTATACTTCAGAAAGTAGGGTACTTGTGTCTAATCAAAAGTAAAAAAATTTCTAAAAGACAGAAAGTAATCAGAAAGTGTCAAAGGGTGTACGTCTAAAATACATACACACCCTGAATGTGGATTCATGACTGACATAAGACAGAGCCTCTTCCGTTACCGTGGGGCGACGTCACGAGAACGGACCTTTTAGGGTACCTACCTCCTCGGACCATCCGACGTCAGGTACCCCAACGATTCTCAGCCTGTGTTGACTCGCTGAAGTGAAAGTGAAGAGTAAAAGTACGCAACCTCTTCCTTTACCGTTGGGTGAGGTCACAAGAACGGACCTCTTAGGGTCCCGTCCCTTCGGACCACCCGACGGGAGATACCCCAACGTGTCTCAACCTGTGTTGACTTTAATGAATCGTCGTCGTCGTCGTCGTAAGACAGAGAGGTTACGGTTCTATAAAGGGAAACGACCATAAGGAGAAAGAAGTTGATAAACTTACTAAGTAAGATAGGAATACTCAGTTAACAGGAGATAACCGTCAGACAAGGGTCAATGGGACTCATTTTATCGTGGTTAGTCGGGGAAATACAAAATAAGAAGTTAAGGTTAATCCACGAAACATCATGAATAATGTTAGATATTGAGTACACAAGTGCTTAACCAAATACAAAAATGATATCGTTGGACTTATGTTCCATTCAAGGTACACTGGTAAAACTCAGAGGTCAACGTGTCTCTGATTATATTTTGTCTGTTAATACTATCGGTTGTGTGTGGGGTTAGAGGTATAGAAATACATAGAGTGAGAGTATAACGTACCCTATTGGATATATTGTTCGACCTAAATCATTTCTGTCTCTTTGGTCTCTAGTAACGGTTGTAGGTGACCTAGTACCTCTTTCGTTTCGTTAAGGTCCTTTTGTAGATGAAGACTAAATAACTGATACGATTTCGGAAACACACCTAGTGTTGTTTGACACTTTTTAAGACTCTACCCTTATGGTATGGTGGGATGCACGGAGAACTCTTTGGACATACGTCCAGTTCTTCGTTGTCAATCTTGACCTGTACCTTTTTGTCTGACAAAAGGTTAATCTTTTCCTTATACAGTTCCGACATATAACAGTGAGACGAATTGAATATATGTCTCGTGTAGTACGCTTTACGACCTGACCAAATTAGTGTTCCACCTTAGTTCTAAAGGTCTTCTTTGTAGTTATTGGAGTCTATTCATCTACTGTTGTAGGATTACCGTCTCTCACTTCTCCTTGATTTCTCGGAGAACTTTTTCTACTTTCTCCTCTCACTTTTTTGACCGAATTTTGAATGGTCATTTTTTTAATTCTAGTACCGTAGAACAGGGTAGTGAAGTACCCTTTATCTACCCCTTTGTTACCTTAGTTACTGTCTGAAATGAAAGAACTCGAGGTTTTAGTGACGTCTACCACTGACATCGGTACTTTAATTTTGTGTGAACGAGGAACCTTCTCTTCGATACGTTTGGATCCGTCACTGTAGTAATTTTCGTCTCTGTAGTGAAATGGTTGTTTACAAGTAGATCAGTTTAGATACAAAAAAGGTCATCAGTACATACCTACACTCTCAACCCGGTATCTCTTCCAACTTGTGGTTTCTTAACTACGAAACCTTGACACCACGACCTCTTCTGAGAACTCTCAGGGAACCTGTCGTACCTTTAATTTGGTCAGTTAGTATTTCCCTTAGTTGGGACTTATAAGTAACCTTCCTGACTACCACTTCGACTTCGAGGTTAGGAAACCGGTGGACTACACTTCTCGACTGAGTGACGTTTTCTGGGACTACGACCCTTTTCAACTTCCGTTCTCCACTTCTCCCTTGTCTCCTACTCTACCAACCTACCGTAGTAGTTGAGTTACTTGTTCTCAAACTCGTTTGAGGTCTTCTCTCATTTCCTATCCATTCGGGTCTTACGACGTCAGGAACCCCAACGTTTCTCAGTCTGTGATGACTCACTGACTTGTTGTCGTCGTCGGATATATCAATTCTCCTTTAATTTGTCGTTTCTCCTAGAGTTATTTAGACTTTCCTAAGTTTATTATGATTCATACAAGTGACCGGTGTCACACTAATTTAAACTTTAATCATGTTTTTTCTAGAGATCTTTTAAATGTTTATAATCTTAGATTCGTCGTGTAAATACGGATAAGGTATCTACTATTTCAATTAGTTTTTCCCTTGATTTTCTTCAAACTTGACTTACATTTATTTTCGTACTATATAGTTTTCATTATTATCGATCTCCTTTTCAATTAATGTTGTAATCGGTAGATGTAATCTTTGATTCTTCTCATGGTTTGGTTAATGGAGTCGTAATTGGAATTCTTTATACTTTTTCTCCAATAATTTGAGTTCCTTCTTCTTCTTTCTTTTATTTATCTTTCTTTTTAGTTACTGAACCTTTTGACCGATCGTTACCCTTTTTTACTTTCGTTTTACTGAAAAATTCTTTAGTTATATTAAATATTACGAGATCAGTTTCCTTAGTCTTTTTCTCTCTCTCTTCTGACTTAATAGTTAATAGATAATTTTCAATTATCTCTTCATAATATTATTAAAATACTATTATTTATACTTTTATGTCTAGTTAACCTGTTTAAAGAACTTCCTTTGTTTAGTGGTTTCGTTATAGTTATTCTTTATTTATAAAACTTATTAGTCACACGTTTGATTAACTTCGACAATAAATTTTACAAGGTTTTCCTTTTTGGGTAACATTTAATTGGTACGAAGTTAACAAATGTTTAACGATTTTTTTTTTTTTTTCTTTTCTTTCTTTCTAAGTCNTTTTTTTTTTTTTTCTTTCTTTTCTTTCTTTCTAAGTCCTGGTCTACCAGAATGACCTTTCAAGTTAGTTTGTAATTTTTTTATTTATTTATTACCGTTAAGGTTTGTTTAATAAGATCTTTATACTTCTCTTCTTTTGTGAGAGGTTGAATAAAATACTTCGATTGTAATAAGATATACACACAATTTCTGTTATGATTAGTTTTAGAGTCGTCTCATTGGTTTATTAATAATTGATAACTATCTTATACCACTTAGAGTTTTATTATCTCGCCACACATTCTTAGGTTTCCTCTTATCTATACGATACTTAGATAAATACACTTTTAAGATCTTTTATTTCTGATTGGATATAACTGTCTTTCTACTCATTATTAGAATCCTACCTTTACCCATCTTCCTTTATCTCCCTTCATGATATTTCTCAAGTCTCCTTTGAAAATCTTCATTACCTATATAAATGATAGAACGAACACCACTACTAAAGTATCAACAAATGGATACACTTTTCAAAAGATTGACATGTTAAATTTATACAAGTCATAAGAGATACAGTCGATATACTGTTGATCAAAAAGTTTTCTGATCAAAGTTTTCACTTACAAAGAGAAATGAGAGTCAGTGTGGTTTAGTAGGGTTTCTATTAGTACCAACAAAAACAGTACAAGACAGTATAAAAGACCTCTTCCTTTACCGTTGGGTGAGGTCATAAGAACGGACCTCTTAGGTTACCTACCTCCTCGAACCACCCGATGTCAGTATAAAAGTACTGTATAAAATTACTTGGATCCATGTATTAAAACGTAGATGTTTGAATAATATATATTTAAAATGTTAGTATAGTAAAGGACTGAAAGTTTTTTACCTACCCTTCATTAGTTACCCTTTCTCTTCTTTCTGACCTTTACGTATGTGTAAAAATATACCATTCTTCGGTGGTTGACAACCCGTCTTCTATATATTGGTATGGTGTTACTCCAGTAGAAGGGACTTAAAGTCTTTTTGTTCGTATGTGTTGGGTCGTAGAACCCCTTCTAAAAACCTACTCGTTCTTTTTCCAATGAATCGTTCTTTACTCTGCGTTTACCAACAGTTCGACATAATAAACATGACCTAAGATCTACGGTTTCTTAGTTGTATAACCTTCGGGACACCCTATCCGTAAAACTTGTTTTTTAGTGTATAAACATGTTCGTTCAAAAGTTTACGTGGGAGAGACTATCTTGGTTGTTCATAAACTACCAAGTTTACTCTCGTTAGAGTCATCAACTACTTTTCTTTTTATTCAAACGTCCTTTCCATTTAAATAGTACTTCGGTGACTTCGAACTTGAAGTTTCAGAATGTGAAGATTATTCAAAGTCTAGGACACACACACACATACATTTTACTATAAATAATAATCTTTAAGTGAGTGTGTTAATACCTCCGACTCTTTAAGGTAGTAGACGACAAATGTTAGACTTCTGGGTCGTTTTGGGGTAATATATTAATTTAACCTCAGGTTTCCACCTTCGAATACTCCATGAAGGTCAGGTTCCGACTTCGGAGTCTGGGACATCAGGACCCCTGTCTTCTGTCTACAGGATCTAATTTGTTAGGTTGTTCTTTCCGACTTAAGAAGGAAGAAGGTGTAAAAACAAGAAAAGAAATATCTACCCCACTATGGATAGGAATGGACCCTTCGTTTGGTGAAAGGACACAAGTAGTAAAGTTTACGATTAAAGTAAGTCTCTGGGGGTGGGTTGGTTATGGGGTCTTTATTACAAAACGGTTTATAAACCCGTAGGGCACTAGGTCGGTATAATGTGTTTTTCAATTGTCAGTGTAGCACCTTCTGGACCTATACACAGATTTACGTCGTTCAATTCGTCATCCATAGTTTGACCCCCCCCCCCCTACACCCCTTCATTCACCTCTGTGGAAAAAGTTCTTCCCTGTTCTCTCCTTTTCTACTACCATCGTTATTCTTTGGTAGCAGTTCTGTAAAGAAACCTTCTGACTGAATTTATACCATGATCCCTACCTCTCCCACTTTTAAACTACCTTTCACCTTGATTAAATACCTCTTTTCATAGTCTCTTTGTTTTCATGAATCGATTTTTAAGTCTAGCTGTAGTGACTCCTTGTATCTACACGTTTTTAGGAGTTTTTGAAGATCGTTAAGTTGTCTTAAGATCGTCTTAGGTTGTTGAATATTTCTAGTATGTAGTACTTGTTCACCTGAAATAGGGTCCCTACGTTCCTAAGAAGTTATAAACGTTTAGTTAGTTACATTATGTGTAATTGTTTAATTTTATAGTTTTGGTACACTAATAGAGTCATCTACATCTCTTTCGGAAACTGTTTTAAGTTGGGGGTAAATACTATTTTTGAGGGGTCTCTCGTCCGTATCTTCCTTGTATGGAGTTATATTATTTCGGTATATACTATTTGGGTGTCCTTTGTAATAGGAGTTACCACTTTTTAACTTTCGTAAAGGAGATTTTAGTCCTTATTCTGATCCCACGGGTGAGAGTGGTGATGATAAGTTGTATCAAAACCTTCAAAATCGGTGTCGTCAGTCTCCTCTTTTTTTTTTTTTACTCTCCTTAGATGTATCTTTTGGGATTTCTGTGGTGGTCTTTTAACGATCTCGATTAGTTTCTTATATCATTTCAACGTCCTATATTTTAATTATGCACCTTTAGGTAACGTAAGGACATGTGATTGTTACTCTTTTGTTTTTCTCTTTAATTCCTTTATTGGGGTAAGTGGTAACGTTCCTTTTATTATTTTATCAATCCTTATTTTGATGGATTTCTTTGTTTTCTGGATACATATATTTTGATATTTTGTGACTACTATCTTTAGTTTGTACTGTGTTTATCTACCTCTCTATATCGTACAAGTACCCAGTCTTCTTAGTTATATCATTTTTACTCATAAGATGGCTTTAGTTAGATATCTAAGTTACGTTAGAAATAGTTCGATGGTTGTTATAAAAAGTGTCTTGATCTTGTTTATTAAAGTGTTAAACATACCTTTGTGTCTTTTTAGAGTTTATCGGTTTCGTTAGAACTCTCTCTTCAGTTGGACGGACTGAAGTCTAGTATGATGTTTCGATGGAAGTAGTTCTATCATACCGTAACCGTACTTCTGTCTTTATATCTAGTCACCTTGTTTTATCTTTCGGGTCTCTATTTAGGTACGCGGATACCTGTGGAATAAAAACTGTTTCCTCCGTTTTTATAGGTTACCTCTTTTCTGTTAGAGATTGTTCTCCACGACCCTTTTGGTCAGTTGGTGGACATTTTATTACTTTGATTTTGTGAAAGAATGTGGTATGTGTTTTTATTTGGGTTTTACCTAATTTCTATATTTACGTTCTAGTCTTCGATATTTTGAGGATCTCCTTTTGTGTCCGTCTTGTGAGACACTGTAAGTAGTGACTTTTTAGGAGATACTGAGTGGAGGGTCTCATTACCTTTATTTTCATTTTTATTTGTTTACACTGGATTAATTTACATTTTCGAAAACGTGTTACTTCCTTTGATATTCGTTCCACTTTTCTGTCAGAAATTTTACCCTCTTTTATTATCGTTTGTTTCGTTGACTGTTTCTTAATTAGAGTTTTTTATATATTCGTCAAGTACGTCGGGTTATGGTCTTTTTATTTGTTGGGTTAGTTTTTACCCGGTTACTTGATTTGTCTGTAAAGAGGTTTCTTCCGTAAGTCTACCGATTGTCTCTGTACTTTTCTACGAGTTGTAGTGAGTAATAGTCTCTTTAAGTTTATTATTGGAGTTACTCCATGGTAGAATGTGGTCAGTTTACCGACGATAGTTTTATAGATGTTTGTTATTTACGATCTCTCCCACACCTCTTTTCCCTTGGGAAAATGTGACAACCACCCTTACATTTGATCATGTCGGTGATACCCCTTGTCACACCTCTAAGGAATATTTGGACCTTTATCTTGACGGTAGACTGGGTCGTTAGGATAACGACCCGTGTGTGGTTCCTTTGGTCTTAACTTTCCCTGTGTACATAGGGTTACAATTAGTGTTGTGACAAATGTTATCGATCCTGTACCTTCGTTGGATCTACAGGTACAGACAGGTAAGTCGTCTACTTACCTATTCTTTCGAAACAATGTATATGTGTTACCTTATAATGAGTCGATAATTTTTCTTGTGTAAACTCAGTCAAGACTACTCCACTTACTTTGACTTCTGATAATATGTCTCACTCATTCAGTCTTTCCTTTTGTGGTTATGTCATATAATGACACATATATACCTTAAATCTTTGTACCATTGTTACTGAAATATACGTTCTGTCGTTTTCTCTGTGTCTATATTTCTTGTCTGAAAACCTGAGACACCCTCTTCCACTCCCACCCTACTAAACTCTCTTATCGTGACTTGAACATATAATGGTATAAATTTTATCTACTGGTCAAGTTCAAACTACGCACTTTGTCCCGTGAGTTTCGGCCACGTGACCCTGTTGGTTCTTCCTACCCTACCCCTCACCCTTCCCCGAAGTCCTGTCCTTCTGTGTACATATGGGTACCGACTAAGTACAGTTACATACCGTTTTTGGTGGTATTATAACATTTCATTAATCGGAGGTTAATTTCATTTATTTTATTTTGTTAAAGTGTAACTGTTAGACAGAACCTTTATTATATTCCTATACAAGGGAAGTGAAATCAGAATAGTATCCTATATCACGACTAAAAGTAAAAAACTCCCTCGTACCAATTCTGACCAGTACGACTACCGAAGTAAAAAGGAACACTTTACCCTTCTTACGACAGACAAGTATAATTATATTTCCGTAAAAAGACTTCCACAAAAGGGATCACATATTAAACGTTATAAAAAGTCTTACTTGTTGATACAACGTCTTAGTTATACTGTGGGTGGAACACTAGCCAGGACTTTATATTGTATGAGATTTGTCGGAGAATTGCACAGACGATTAAAACGTCTATTTATCTAACTCTACAACAATCGTACCGGACGGTTAGTCAAGGAGTAGTACCCTTTAGTGTCCTTCTTGTCGGTGGGTTCTTATTTTTCTAAGGTCGAATTATTAAATAAGAAAGAACTTCTACAAGACTAATGGAGTAAAATGTTAATAAGGAAGAAAGGGTGTGAGTTTTAAAAGACAAATCTATTGTTTATTTAAATTTTATCCGAGTATGTTAGAATCTTTTACTCTCTGGAAACAGGTCATGTACATAATACACCTTATTTTCCGACTTCGGGTCTCTTTGTGTCACCCTTCTTGATCTTAGAAAACTCAAACCCACCTGAGTCCTTCAACCACTACCTATCCCTCCGGACCTCACGACGCTAAGTACCCCAGTATTTCTCAGCCTGTACTGACTCGCTGACTTGACTTGACTTGACTTGACTATTCAATTTACAAAAGATTAAATATATCGTAAAGTAAGTAAGGAGGACAGCACCATTATATTAATAAAATTCACAATAAAGGTAAGACTTCAGTTCTATGACTCCGAGACTTTCTTTTATCTCCAGATTAATAACACATGGACGTTATAAAGTCCGTTATCTATTACCTATTACCGTTAAGGTTACATTTATTCTGTGACGGGAAAAAGACCTCTTCAAGTTATTAATTACCTTAGTCTACTTCTCTTACCTTTTATTTCTCTCGTATTACCTCAGGGAACTTTCGGTTAGTCTTTGAAGGAAAGACAATGAGTCGATTAAGTACCGTTTAGTTCTATTCCTTTGAAAAGGATTACAAAATGTGTAGTGGTGTAATAAGACGATGTAATAAAGTTTTTTTTCTTTATATAAATAATATGGTACTTCCACTATTAGATTTTTTGAAAAAATTTCTATATAAATATAAGGATTGACCAAATATAATATGTGTAAATTAATCGATCTTTAGATATTATATAGACTTCAATGATTTACGTGAAATTCTTATCGGTTATTATCGATCAATGTTTATGGTATTATACTCTTTTTCGACTCTCTTTTAGTAAGTCGGATAATACTCCTTATTATAGTGTTATTTTTTATTTTACCATTCTATCAAAAATTATTTGATTTATAGGATATTGTTTATTCTGTAAAATTTTAAAATTAATGATAGAAGATTCATTGAGTTTAAGAGCAAACATCAAGAAGTGACATCAGACAGAAATACAATTCGTATTTATTACACAATTGAAAGTAAAAATATTTCTTAATCATTACACGGAAATAAAAACAAGTGTGAAATATACACTCAATCTGTTACTTAAGGAAATGTGTTCACACTATCTGTACTTTGTGAACAGAATTTTATAAAATTTAAGACCTACTATTATTTAATTTAAAGTCACGTATGTACTTTTAAACCTTAGTATAATAGAATTACCTTTTTACAAGTTACCGATTTGTTTATAAGACCATTGATAAAGATCTATTTTAATTCAATAGGGGTCTGGGTTTTCTCAAGTAGACTTCGATTCAGTGTAGAGGATATTCCAGTAGTAAGGTTAGATGTGTCAAAGTGTGATAATCCGAAAATCGTATATATCAAATCCTAATACAGTAATAATCGTTTTTATTTCAAAAGATTGTCAGAATCGAGTTTTTCGTTCACATATACTTTGTATTGAACGAAAGTGTGATATTTAAGATCGAATTGAAGAAAATACTTAAATTAAAGTGAGACAAAATCTTTGAAAAGTAGTTGGTTAATTACCATAGGGACCGAAGTGACTCTTCACGGATACTTTTACTAATCGTGTTCCTTACCTGTTTACGAGTACCAGGTTCCGCGGGAAGACAGGTGCAACAGTAGTAGACGTCACAGGTAAGATGGACGGTAACTAGGACTCCCCAGTCCAGTACTTCATAAGTATATAAAACTAAGGGGTTCAGGAAAGGTTATACAGATTCAGGGAACCTTTGTAAACGAGGAGGCGGTTTCACGACTCGTTATCCTTTGTGTCAAACGAAGTAATTTGGTCCTGAGAGTAACCCGTTAGGTCTTCCCTTATTCAGGAAGTTGTAGACAGTGTAAGAGTGGGAAGACAGGGAGGACGGACTTCTTCGTTTCGTTTCCCGTAGTTAATCCTCTTTTCAGATTGTCAAACGACTTACGAAAAATGATAACCATAACGATCTTTGAGTTAGATAATAACAACATCAATTTGAGTTACATATGTAATGTCCAAGACTGGAGTATTAACTTATATAACATGGTAAAACTTACCATACAAAAGGTTGAAATAAACCTTGGGTCCACCTTTCAGATATCGTCGAGTACTATCGTACAGATGTGAGTGTTCAGTGGAATTTTACTATTCTTCTGTATACGATTCAGGCAAAACAGTTGAAGTTCTTTTGGTGTGTTGTACTCTCGACACTCAAAGTAAAAGTAAGTTCCCAAATGAGAATTATCAAGACTCCTTTGACGAGGTTTCTTCACCTCCTCTTCGGTCCAATAAACACTGAAAACCACTTTCTTATACATACCAATTCATATGTAAGAAACCATTTTCTAATGACAACGAGTGTCTCTTATATATAGAGTTCAATTACTAAAATCACGAAAAGATATTTACTCTTCTACGTTCTTAGTCTCAAGTAATTTGAAAAAGGACTCTATATGTAGATCGATTAGATTTCCGGGACGAACAGGTCTTACGAAACAGGACAAAAAGTAGGACTTAAGAAGAGTCCTACGGAATATCCCCGTCGTTGATGTCACTGATTACTGAATTAAGAACATTTTGATCCATCACTTACTATAAGAAATAAAAGGAAACAAATGTGGGGGTGGGACACTCTAACCCTCAGAGATTACTACCTCCCCTGTCTCTCTGATTCTGGTTTAAAACTTAATCTATTGGTCCCTTCGTCCCGACCTTAGGACTCGCTCCTTCTGACAAGTTCAGAGATAAACGTGTGACCTCACACAGAACGTCCACATCCGTATCAGGAACCCCGTATCGGACGACCTTATGTTGAGGTCTCAGGGTCTAAAGGAGAGTTTACCTTTCTTGTCTGGTTTTGTACGTCTTTTTGTCGTTTCCCTCCCTTTCTAACTGTTGGTTTAAAGGGTGAAATCCTGGATGGAACATTTCGCTGTACCGACTCTTTCCGAACAATTCTTTCTTGATACTTCCTTGTACCCCAAACCTAAGTTTCGGTAGGTCTCTTGTTCCTGAAAATAGAAATAAGCTTTTAGGTAGTGTCGTCGGAGGACTTCCTGGAGAGAAGGTGACTTTGAGTTTGAATTGGTCTCCTTAATGGCTCTCAAAGGTCGTGACGGACGGTACCAAAACATGGACGCCTCCGTCCGTACTCATCGTGAACTTAGTAACGTGAACACGAGGTCACTGAGAAGTCGATCACCAAAGGACAGACATAGTTTACTGTGACTACAAGTGGGTTCAGAACTACTTGGTTGCACACGGGAGTTAGTCTCCCACACAAACTTAGTAAACCCTTTAAACGTGCTGTCGGAAGTGACGGTCCGGGCACTATCCTCAGTCCTTCAAGAGTAAACACACACTCTTCAAGGTCCCGTGAGAGGGAGTTCTCAATATTATGTTACAACGACAGAGTAGGGATTTCTTTGTAGGAGTCCTTTGTATTGGTTGGTGCATCTAGTCGTTTTACTGTCTGGAACTTAAGTCTGACCGGATGTCTAACTCAGGAACGAAGTGATCCATTGTAGATCCCTAGAAGACCTTACCATGAATTGTAAATTCGGTGTTCAGAAGACATGATTTTATGTCTATCTATGTATGTATGTCATATATACATCAGAAACGTACACACACACACACACGCACGTGTACCCGAGTCACCACAAACTAAGAAACCCTGGGGTACCTGAGATCGACCGGACCGAGGAGTCGGGTATGCTAAAAGACCCGTTCTTATGACTTCACCCAATGGTATAGGAGAAGGTCCCCTAGAAAGGTTTCGTCACTAGTTTGGGCATAGAGGACACAGAGGACGTAACGTCCACCTAAGTCATGGTAAACCCCTTTGGATATAATATATATATTATATATTAATGGACACTTACTTTTTACAACGAACAGTATAGTCATTTGTTTCCTACGGGACACCCATTAGGGACTCCCTTAAGTCCCATCCTTTCGTGTCCTATAGTCAAGGTCTATCGACTCCATGTATAGTTTCCTTATAAAGTTACTCGGGTCTGAAAACATAGAAAGGTATGTGTCTTTCCCAAAGGGACCACAAGTCTGTCATTTCTCTGACAGAAGTTTCGTCGTCGGGTCCAAGTTAGGGACCTAGTTCTTCTAGAGAACCTCTTCCTTTACCGTTGCATGAGGTCATAAGAACTGACCCTTTAGGGAACCTGTCTCCTCGGAGCACCCGATAGCAGGTACTTCAACGTTTCTCAGTCTATGTTGATTCACTGAAAGTGAAAGTATGTGTCTTTTCGTGATTTAAGTAATTGAACTCTACGGACCAAAAGAAATTAATTGTCATTGGAAAACCATGAGAAAAAAAAACAAACAAAAAAATTGTTTTGAGGATATATAGGACCGAGGTGATAATGGAGAAGTCTCGTCAGGGAATCTCGATAGACTCTCTGACAGAGTCCCGAAGTTCAGGAGTCTTTAAGACGTCTTTTTCATGCTAAGAGTTAAAACTCAAGTACGTAAAAAAAGTCATCTGTATGGATTCTTGAAACTAAACCAACATTACAAAATTACTCTACTAGATTCTGTTACTAAGGAGGACTTGTGTCATTTGTCGATTGTTTAAGACTGACATTGAAAACTAATGATAATCGTTAACCGGTAGAAACAGGAACTACTTCAAGGTTCTCTCAAACACATTGGGATCTTAAAAAGGGTCACGAAGGGACTATCAAGTCACCATTTCTTTGACGGACGTCACATCCTCTGGGTCCAAGCTAGGGACCTAACCTTCTAGGGGACCTGTTTCTTTACCGTTGGGTGATGTCATAAGAATGGATCCTTTAGGGTCCCTGTCTCCACGGTCACTCGATACTAGGTGCCCAAAGTTTTATCATCCTTTGTTGCCGTATCCAAGAAAGTACTTTGGAAGTAAACATAGACGTGAACTGTGGTCAAATGGTACAATTAACCGATTTGACAGTACAATTATCGTGATGACAGTCTCTCATGTCCCAATCCGGGACCCTTTGGTCTATTACGTCATCTTAAGACCAATAGATCATCCCCTCCTAAACTCGTGTCTTAACCCTCTCCTCTATCACAGTTTCTCCATAAACCTTGAATTACTAAACCGGATCTTGATTGGGGATCTTTTGGACCACCGAGTCTGGTCAAATGTCGTGATAACCTGAGATTCAGAAAGGAGATTAAATGTGAAATTGAGAGGAATTTTTCATCTCAAAATACTCTTCTACTTAAGTGTCCTTCTCTACTGAGTCTTTTGACCAATTTCAACTGAAAGAGAAACGACAAAGGACAAAAGGAATGTTCACTACATAAAAACCGTGTCTTAGAACAATATTTGGCAGACCCCGTCAACAAAGTACTATGACATAATTCAACGATTTTTCTCTCTTAAGACTCAATCACTTACTGATTTGATACAAAAGTAGGACTTATTACTATCTGGTTGATCTGTTAACATTGACCTAAAAGGTAAAGAAAGGACTGTTGTCGTGGTCCTATACCCCAACCTTCGGGAAATTTATCTGTCTACATGTTTGATATTTACGAACTCAAAACAAATAAAAAAAGAGTCAAGATTAAAGATCTGTTACCAGGGTAGAAACCAGTCGATAAATAAAAACATCTTCCGAAGTTGATACCTTAAAGAATCGTACCTTCAAACAGAGGAAAGAAATATAAGAAAAAATTTGTAATGTCTAAAATTACTATTTTTATTTAGATTGAACGACAAAACTTTGAAACGAGTTATATACTACACAGGAGTTTTCTCTTTGTGTAAGACAGAGTCAAATAGTGTTTTACTAAAATAGCGACTGTCCTTTGAAGTTTTACTCAAGTATACTGTCTCGTTTTACTTTAAATTCTGTTATCTTTTAGAGAAACAAAGAGAGACACATTTTATTCACTAAGATAGATAACTAGACTCTGTTTTCACTGATAATGGTAGAATTGCTTAATGGTTCTTTCATGTAAAGGTGATTCAGACTCTCAAATTATTTTCATAAACTAATAATTCTGTATTTTAATACAGTGATGTATAATGGTGGGTCACATACATTTATATGAACGATATTTAATTGAAAACAATTATTTTAGTTTCTCTTTGATTTTGTATAGAAAGGTATTATAAGAACTACCATAGATAATCGATAAATTTTACAACGTCCCTGTAAAGTAGTTCAAGGGGTACGAGGTCCTTACATAAGATACTTAAACAGTGTCCCTTAACTTACTGTTGAGTTTTTGTTTACCCCTTAGTGATATGTCTGAATGGGTCTATTGGTGCTATCACACTAGTAAGTTTATCTCGGTCTGTATAACCTCACATTTCAGTTCACCCGGATTCGTTCGTAGTGATACTTGTTTTAATGACCTCGACTACCTTAAGGTCGACTCGATAAAGTTTAGGATTTTCTACTACGACACTGTCATGGCGTGAGTTATACGGTCGTTTAAACCTTTTTGAGTCGTCACCGGTGTTCTGACCTTTTCCAGTAAAAAATAAAGTTAGGGTTTCTTTCCGTCACGGTTTCTTACAAGTTTGATGACGTGTTGACGTGATTAAAGTGTACGATCGAGTTTGAAAGGTTTGATCCGAAGTCGTCATGTACTTGACTCTTGAAGGTCTACAAGGTCGACCTAATTCGTTTCCGTCTTATTGGTCTCTAGTTTATCGTTATACACAACATAGTATCTTTTTCGTTTTATTAAGGTCTTTTTGTAGATGAAGACGAAGCGACTGATGTGATTTCGGAAACTGATACACCTAGTGTTGTTTGACCTGTTAATAAGTTCTCTACCCTTATGGTCTGGTGGAATGGACGGAGGACTCTTTAGACATACATCCAGTCCTTCGTTATCAATCTTGACCTGTACCTTGTTGTCTGACCAAGGTTTAAATCCTTCCTCGTACAGTTTCAAAATATAACAGTGGGACGAATAAATGGAATATACGTCTCATGTGGTACACTTTACGGTCCGACCTACTTCGTGTTCGACCTTAGCTCTAACGGTCTTCTTCATAGTTATTTGAGACTATATTTTAAATATGGTGGGAACACCGTTTTTGAGGTTATGAAACCGGTGGACTACGCTTCTCGACTGAGTAAACTTTTCTGGGACTACGACCCTTTCTGACTCCCGTCCTTCTCTTCCCCTCTTGTCTCCTACTCTACCAACCTACCTTAGTGGCTAAGGTACTTGTACCGAAACCCACTTGAGACCCTCATCCACTACCTGTCCCTCCGGACCGCACGACGCTAAGTACCCCAGCGTTTCTCAGTCTGTGCTGACTCTCTTACTTGACTCGACTTGACACCGCTTTTCCTTTCTCCTTGATTTCTCGGAGAACTACTTCCACTTTCTCCACTCACTTTTTCGACCGAATTTGGAGTTGTAAGTTTTTTGATTCCAGTACTGTAGGTCAGGGTAGTGACGTACCGTTTATCTACCCCATTGTTACCTTTGTCACTATTTAAAATAAAACCCCCCGAGATTTTAGTGACGTCAACAACTTACGTCGGTACTTTAATTTTCTGGGAACGAGGAACCTTCTTTTCGATACTGGTTGGATCTGTCGTATAACTTTTCGTCCCTGTAATGAAACGGTTGGTTATAGGCAGATCAGTTTCGATATCAAAAAATCAGTAGTACATACCTACGCTGTCAACCTTGTATTTCTTCCGACTTGTAACTTCTTACTACGAAAACTTCACACCACAACCTCTTCTGAGAACTCTCAGGGAACCTTACGTTCCTTTAGGTTTGTCAGGTAGGATTTCCTCTAGTCAGGACTCACAAGTAACCTACCTGACTACGACTTCAACTTCGAGGTTATTAAACCGGGGACCTACTCTTCTCACCTGAGTAATCTTTTCTAGGACTACGACCCTTTCTAACTGTCATCCTCCTCTTCCACTATTGTCTCCTGGTCTAACAACCTACCGTAGTAGTTGAGTTACCTGTACTTAGACTCGTTCGAGGACCTCTACCACCTTCTGTTCCTTATGACCGTACGACGTCAGGCACCCCAACGTTTCTTATTCTAGACCGACTCACTGACTTATTTTTGTAGTACAACTGAAATTAGTTTCATCACTTAAAGTCTAACCATACTCGACTCACCTTTAACTTTAACCTCGAATTTTTAGACAAAAATAAATGGGAAGAAAAGTTAAAATAATTAAATAATTAAGGTCACTGTCGTTTTATGATAAAGTTTATGGAGAGACTCGGTGTTACTTCGTTAGTAAAACACAAGAAGTGAAGTGATCATGAAGTATTCGAAATAATACCGAAATCAGAACTGTCGTAAAATATAGAATAACTATTATTAACACTTGTTATAAGAGAAATTTTCTAATACGAAACATTTGGGATTGGGACGAAAATAGTTTTCAAAAGATGATAGATGAATTTTAGAGGTTTGACCTTTTATTTCCCATCTAACTGAAATAGTACATTAAACTAGAACGTCGAAGGACTATGACAACAATTAAGATTTACGACTCCTTAAAAAAAAGAAGCCTTTTTAAGCCAAGATCGGTGGATGTAATAAAAAAGACTTTTCAAACTTTTGTTTTTGTCTCGTGACTGTCTTTTATTGTAGAGGAGTTTTTTTTTTTTTTAGAGAAGTATAACTAAGAATACATCATTCTAGTACCACCACCAGCACCAATCAACGAGTTAGTACAGACTGAAAACGCTGGGTTACCTGACATCGACTGGTCCAAGGAGACAAGTACCCTAAGTGGTTCGTTCTTACGACCTCACCCAACGTTAAAGGAAGAGGTCTCCTAGAAGGACTGGGTCTCAAACTTGGGTCTAGAGAGAGGGAGTAATGTCCACCATAGGACATAACATTCGTCTAAGAAATTACGACTCGGTGGTCCCTGCTGGGTATTGTAATACTTGACCAAAATTTAGAGTCGAAACTGTAGTTGATTCATATAGTTGAACCAATTCGATAAATAAGGAAAAACTCGAAAACAAAAGAGTAAACATTTTACCTACGTCATTAAATACAAATCATAGTGACATAATGGACTCTTTGACTTATATATGGTCTCTGACGAAAGTAGTGTGACCAAAAGGGAAAGGAGACTCACGTGTCGACCCGACAAAAAGGGACGGACGAAACGTTAACCTACATCAATTACCCCGTACGTTACCGTGGGGTGGAGTCATGAGAACGGACCTTTTAGGGTACCTGCCTTCTCGGACCATCCGACGTCAGGTACCTCAGCGATTCTCAGTCCGTGCTGACTCGCTGAAGTGAAACTGAAAAGTGAAAGTACGTAACCTTTTCCTTTACCGTTGGGTGAGGTCATAAGAACGGATCTCTTAGGGTCGCTGCCACCTCGGACCACCCGACGGCAGATACCCCATCGTGTCTCACCCTGTGATGACTTCGCTGAACCGTCGTCATCGTCGTCGTTACCCCGTACTTACCCCTACTATACACGGAAAGGGTGTTGACTGGGAATTTTAGGAGAACGTACTAGGTGGTTACAGAGAGGAAGTGGACATCTTACGTTTCCTGAAAATCCTGGAACTACTACTCTCGATACTCTATGTTAAACGGACCCAAAACTTACAAGAACGACGTGTTTGGAAAACGACGTCTTCGAGAATGTGTAACCTTAAACATTTTTCTTTTATATTTGACAATAAACTTTCTGTTCAAAACCCCTGTAAAAGACGTGACGACCATAGTAATGATGATCGGGATTACACATGTTTTATAGTCGAGAGTTGATCTGACTCTCGAAGTCCTTTAGTCATTAGAGAAAATAGGTAACGTGAAGAGTAGGACACTTACTTATATCACAGAGTGTGTTCCAGGAGATTTATGCTTTTACTTCGCTGACTTTTTTATGAACGTTTCGCCACATATGGGTACATAAACTTTTAGTGTCGATAAAAGTAATGTAATAATACAACAATATAATAAAATAAAATTTAGTAAAAAATAATTCGATAAAATAAATATCAATTTCTTAAAGGGAAGGAAGACGTAGGTAGCAAAAGGAATAAGTCCGGGGATAAGAAGAACACCTTCTCATGTCGACGACAGAACATCTAGGGGAACAGAGACTTAAGGTGTGTATCGTTTTCGTGAAGGTCAGAAAACATCTTGAACCGATAAAAATAGTTTCATACTTATATGAGGTTCTGATAAGTAAAATTACTCAATGAAAGACTTTACTCAATAACAAGTTTAGTCAATCGTAAATATTTCAAGAATCTTAGTACGGACCGTGCATCTTTCACGATATATTTACAGAAAAATTTTCTGTTTTGTTTGACACAGTAGAAATATACTACAAACGTAAAGAGGAAGGTCAGGTTTCTTTTAATCAAGGAAGTGACTAAAAGTCTAAGGTCTACTCTAGTGAAATTGAATATAAACTACAACAATACATAGGATAATTTGAATACAAACTGAAAACCGTTTTTCTATGAAGACGAACACAGGTTCGGAATAGTACTTGTATTTTTAACGAGAAAGTTTAATGGTGTGTCGTATTGATTGTTCGAAATATAAGTCCCTAACAGACATCGGTAGAGTTGACTGAACGTCCTCAGTTGAAAATCATACGGAAAGGTTGAACCACAAGTCATTGGAGTATGACCATTGAACTTTAGTCGATGACATTCTGATAGATGTGTGTCTCTGACCGTCCAAGATGTCTAGTTCTGAGGAACTTTGGGACAGAGAAGACACACGAGAGAGAACAAGAGGAAGATAAAAATCTCTCAGTTAACAATTTGAAAAGGATTGTGTAGAACCGCTGTAACGACAAATATTTGAGATTTTTCTAATGAGTCATTCTTTCGATTCTATGTGTGTTTGGTCCGATGAAGAATTAGACGTTGTTGAGTTATAGTTCCTTTTCTTTCACCAAGACTCAGAGAGGACATACACTACGGACTTTTTATTATCCGTGTTTCACAAATAACTTATTTAATAAACCTTTATTATCTATGAAATAAATTTTATTATTAACGATTGAAAATGGTTCTTGAATGAACTACGGTGAGTGATAAAACTTACTAACTAACTTAGAAGTTTTTTTTGTAGTTACAGAAAATAAGATGTTTGTATTTTCACTCCTCGTTTTTGTAGTCAATCGATACTCAATTTGACCATTAATATAACAACTTATTTATGAATTAAATCTTGGGTGATGTAAAGTCTATCTGAGATGTGTACCTGTAGTGGTCTACCAGTTGTGGCTTTAGTCTAACTAATATAAGAAACGTCGGTTTCTACCTCTTCGAGATATGTCAGTTGTTTTTGTTCTGGTCCTCGACTGACACCGAGTCTAGTACTTGAGGAATAATGGTTTAAATCTGAATTTAACTTCTTCCATCCCTTTTGGCGATCTGGTAAGTCCATACTGGATTTAGTTTAGGGAATACTAATATGTCACCTTCACTCTTTATCTAAATTCCCGGATCTAGACTATCTATCTCACGGACTACTTGATACCTTACTCCAAGCACTGTAACATGTCCTCTGTCCCTAGTTCTGGTAGGGGTACCTTTTCTTTACGTTTTTTTGTTTTACCGACAGACCTCTCCGGAATGTTTATCGACGGACTCCTCCGGAAAGTTTACCGACACTTTTCTTCTCTTCGTTTTCCGTTTCTTCTTTTCCTTTCTATATTCGTAGACTTACGTCTCAAGGTCTCTTATCGTTCTTCTCTATTCTTTCGGAAGAAGTCGTTAGTCACGTTTCTTTATCTCCTTGTCTTACCCTTTCTGATCTCGAGAGAAGTTCTTTTAATCTCTATGGTTCCCTTGTAAAGTACGTTTCTACCCGAACTATTTCCTGTCTTTACCATACCTGGATTGACTTCGTCTTCTATAATTCTTCTCCACCGTTCTTATGTGTCTTGCCATGTTTTTTCCAGGAAGAACAGTTCCGATACCAAAAAGGTCATCAGTACATACCTACACTCTCAACCTGACACTTCTTCCGACTCGCAGTTTCTTAACTACGCAAACTTGACACCACAACCTCTTCTGAGAACTCTCAGGGAACCTGACGTTCCTCTAGGTTGTTCAGGTAAGACTTCCTCTAGTCGGGACCCTAAAGAAACCTTCCTTACTACGATTTCGACTGTGACGTCATGAAACCGGTGGAGTACGCTTCTCAACTGAGTAACCTTTTCTGAGACTACGACCCTCCCTAACCCCCGTCCTCCTCTTCCCCTGCTGTCTCCTACTCTACCGACCTACCGTAGTGGTTGAGCTACCTTCACTCAGACTCACTTGAGGCCCTTAACCACTACCTGTCCCTCCGGACCACACGACGCTAAGTACCCCAGCGTTTCTCAGCCTGTGCTGACTCGCTGACTTGACTGACTGTGAAGTCTATATTGAGGCTAAAGACTTAAAAGAACTTTTTATCCCTTTAGTTCGAAGTCAGGTATGTAAGATCATACTGTGTAGTTGTCCTACGTAAAGATAAAACCACTTCAAAGTTTATACATCAAGTGGTGAAAGAAGATGAGGACCTACACTAAAATATCAACTAATCAAATAGAATCAAAACACTCGAAAGAACAGAAATCTTCATCTACTCCGACATTGAGGATTTTCATTATGAACTTGGGTCAAGGTTTCAGCGATGAGTCGAGTATACCACAAAACTACTTTCTATTTATAAATTGTGTCTGATCTCTACAAAAACCTCTTCCGTTACCGTCGGGTGAGGTCATGAGAACTGACCTTTTAAGGTACCTACCTCCTCGGACCATCCGACGTCAGGTGCCCCAGCGATTCTTAGCCTGTGCTGACTCGCTGAAGGGAAAGTGAAAAGTGAAAGTACGTAACCTCTTCCTTTACCGTTGGGTGAGGTCACAAGAACGGGTCTTTTAGGACCCCTACCCCCCGGACCACCCGAAGGTAGATACCCCGGCGTGTCTCAGCCTGTACTGACTTCGCTGAATCGTCGTCGTCGTCTCTATAAAAATGAAGAGAAACAACGATAACAGAAAAAAATTTTAGCTCGATGTTTACGTATATTAAAACACGTTATACTATGTTTGTGTATATAAATTGAAATATGTACATACAGTTAGATATCAGTATATGTGTGTATTCTAGGTATTAATATATTAGTAGTTTTTCTATAGATTATTATAAAAGTTTTAAGTCTCTCGTAACTGAACTAACTTGTATAAAGGTAAAATCGTGAACGAAGGATCAACTCGTTGACCAAAGATAATTTTAAGTCTAAGGGTTAGATAAGTGAGTCAGGTCCGAACAATACATACTACAACGATAATATAAAGGACTTACTTGAATTACCTAGACCGTACTTAGGTTAGATTAAGTATATGGATAATATGTGTATGCATAGTCTATCTTTTGTGATGATATTACTATAACTACAATAAAATCTACTTCAAAAGGTTGAGGAACTAACAATACTTCGTTTACAATATTTCGGTCGAGTGATATAGGAGTAAAGGTCTTTGTTGTCTTGCCTTCCGTCTTATTATATTAGTTCTTCCTTTAGGATCCTTTTATAAAGGTCACTTATCCTCACCACAGGACCTTCGTTTTCACTTAAGAATGTGTTACCTGTGACGTAGAGTCCTGACTTTATAGAATGTAAACGAAAACTGGTAATCTTTTAAGACAAACGGACAGTCGGTAGTTCTGTCTGACACCTGACCCATAAAACCTCTTCTTTTTGTATGAAATAAAGGGGTTACCAAAAGGTTCGTTCGGATATTGAAGTAATACAACATCCTCCTTTCCTCTTAGTCTTTTACTCACGTCCCAAATACATATGGACTACAAGTTCCTGAGACGAGATGTCGGTCCGTGTTTCTTTAAAAGACATATTGATTCTAATTCGTATTTCATTGATATCCCCCTTCTTTAATTCTCCGAAAAGAATAGGATTCCGTAAACATAGTAAAATATTATATCGTGTCTCTGGAGTAGTTACAGTCCGTAGTGATTTGATAACACTACCGGGATGGGCCTCCTCAGTCAAGGAACAGGATTCCTCAATTCGGAGTCTGAGGTTGTCGTGACGTCTCGTGTTGGTCCCCCTTTCCGTCTTCAAACAACAGTACGTCCTTTTTGTCCTTAACGAGTTCAAACGACACTGAACGTTCTATTTCCCTGAGTAGGAGTCTCTGGGACACTAAGTCCCTGAATTTTCAATTCAGGATTCCGATCGAATTGTCTTATGAAATTTTTTTTTTCCCCCCCCGTAAGATTTTATCCATGTAACGTTATGAAAAAGAGGATGACAAGAGATATACAAACTTTCGAGTTGAACCTAAGTCACAACTCACAATAAATATCTATACTGAGTAGTCACGGAACTTTACCAATTGTACGTCCGTTGATTGAGTGGGTTGGCACGTCTTCGGTGACCCCTCTTAGACCAAAGGTCTCTTATTACTAAGTAGGATTACTGAGAAAATATTTATATAATCGTTTATCGTGTAATATTGTTCACTACAGAAGAAACTCGTGAGCGTATGTGTCTCGTTGATTACTATTTTATTGTCCCTATGGTAAAAATAGTCGAATAACGGAATTATAAGTGGTCTTGTAGGTCTACAGTATTTCTAGTGTTCATGTACTTATAGATAAACGAATACTCCGAAGTAATTTCAACTATCTTTATACTCCCTACAGTGTTTTAAGTCGTTATAATCGAAGGTCGTCTTCTCTTTGTCTCGTTGACTTCCCGTACAAGATAAAACGGATATTTCATTATACTACGTGAGGTGAGGGTGGACGAAGGGTATGAGGTTTAATATACGAAGAAAGTACGGGTGGGTGTACCCGAGATCAATCATTGACCTCACTTAGTAAACTTACAGAAAATAAGATCTTTTACGGTAAAGTATTATAAAATACGGTAATTTAAGTAGGAATTTACCATTCGATGTATCAATAAACTTCCTGTTTGACTTTTCATTTTCCTATTTATTATTCCATCGTTAGTAATAATTATTTTAGCTCAGGATCAATTGAAATTTAGACTTACTCTGAGGATAAACTATCATAATTATACTAATGTCTACCCCGTAGTTGTTAATCTTTGGTTTATCACAGTAATACTATAACTCACTATCAAACGATAATACAAAAAAACGAAAATTTCCCGACTACACTGTTAAATTTCTCGACTGAATTTCCCGACTACAAGTCGTAGAGTGATCATAATTACTACCCGAACCTACCGTCTCGATCGGACGAGAACGGAATAAGGGTTGTTCTCCTATCTTCTATCTTACAGTATTTATTTCCATTCCAGGATTTATTTACAAAGGGACTCCCAGTTCTTATCTTATTTTAACTTTTATAGTGAGTTATAGTAAGACAGTTCCGTCTCTCTTCACGGACGTAAATTAACGTCCTTCCTTATTTTGTTACATCACGTAATCCAAAGTGAAAACGTAAACGATAGTCCTTTGTTTTGGTTTTTCCTCAAAGTTTAATATATGTCAGTCGAGTGATATCTGAGTAATCAAATAAGAGAAACGGAGTAAGTCTCTTCAGACACGAGAAGAACAAAGAGAGTAAAGAAGAGAAGAGACCGAAAAACTAATGACACAGTTGAGTCAACAATTCTACTAGTCCTATATTTATTTTGTTCAAGTAAGTAATTGTAGTTGTAGTGATCCGTACAATAAATAATTTACATAGTTACGGACATGTTTATTGTCTATAATTAACTGGTATATACCACCGAGTCTACCATTTCTTGGGCGGACGGTACACCCTCTGGACCCAAGTTAGCGACCCAACCCTTCTAAGGGACCTCCTCCCGTACCGTTGAGTGAGGTCACAAGAACAGACCTCTTAGGGATACCTGTCTCCTTGGACCGTCCGATGTCAGGTACCCCAACGTTTCTCATCTGTGTTGGCTCGTTGATTCGTGTCGGGTTGTAATACATACGGTCCGTAATAAAATATTATGATAATTGAGTCTCATCGGAATATTTTTAAGATACATTACCTATGACTCCGACGGCGACAGAATGTCTACTTCATTCTCTCTCTAGATGGGTCGTTCAGTCATGACACTAACTATCCAGGTCTCAAACTGAGGTTACAGACGAGAGGATTAGAGAGATGATACGTTTCTCTTAAATATGTTAGTAACATAAAAGAAAATGGAGAGACTGTTTTAATCTCGGAAGAAAATGAATAAGTACATCGATATAGTTTTTAGTAATTTTATTGACAGATTTACTATTTAAATAAAAGGTACTCGATCTATCGAGAATTAAACCATTTATAAAATTGTCAAGATATAATTTAAGGTAAAACAAAACTTTACTTACTTGTACCTATCTTTATTGAATCTTTCTTCTTAATACTGTAACCTCCTTTGAACTATAAAACGAAAATATTTAAAGAAGTCATGAACACATTAAAACCCAGTGTGACCCGTGATTTATAAAAAGTTTAATTTTTGTTTACTTGTTTTCTTATAGTCGATTTTGTGTGATATTAATGTACGTAGTGGGAATTTGTGAACCCAGTCGATGTCTCGTCCACCTGAACAGATGACTCCTATCTCATAGTCTTACGGGGTAGTGGAGGGGTCTTCAGGAATCCTGACAGTATTCGACCTTAGTCTCTCAGAAATAACGGAATAGTCATTCCGTTTAGTGTATATAATTCTACTCATCTTAATCCTACTCTCCTAATTCCTCCTATTGATTTCCTGTATGTTTTAGTTGTGGTATACATGGTACGACATACGATTTCGAGTCATAATTTAACGTTGATTCTCGGGTCCCCTAGGCTGTAATTTTTTGTTCGATATTCTAAGTTGTCTCCTTTCTTGGATCTTTTTCTACCTTTTTCCGTTCTTTGACATTTTCAATGTAAAGACTAATCTGTTTTAAATAAGGTCTTTCGTTTTTTCTTTTATAACGAATTAGGGTACCCATATGAGTCGGTAATTGATACTCCGGTCTTCAAAAAATTTGAAAACAAAAGAATAAAACTAAAATGTGGAGAGTAAACCCGTCAGTGTACTTAATCAGTACGGACAATAAGGTATTTTTAACTGAACTTAAATAAAAAAAAAGTGTAAGTTCCGTTTGAATAATCACAATGTCTAATAATTGTTAATGTGAAAATTGAGATCGATTTCCGTATTTGTGTTATAATTTCTGTACTTTTAATACCACACTACATAGTAATTATACTATTTTCTGTATTCCAAAGTATGTAGTAATTATTCTAAGTTATATTACCCTAAAAAGACGTTCTAGTTCGTAACAGGTGTTACGGAGACCTATTTTTCGTCAGGATATAAAGAACGAGTATTTATCGTGACATCTAGGTAGTGTGTACTAGGGACGTATACTTCCAAATATCGCGTTTGTCTTTGGTAAAGTCTAAGTATTATAAATCACAAAAATATGAAAGGCGATACACGAAATAACTAATAGTTAATTTAACATGAAGTCTAATTTTTAAGGGACATTCTAACCTCATCTTTATACAGATAGTAATAAGTCATAATTGGACACATATTAAAATGTGTAAATATTAAGTACACGAAATATCTCGAAAGACTTAAAACTTATGATTTCTACGTTGACTAAACACTCTATAAAAGTAAAGTATCTATACAAGTCAACACGCGTTTGATAATATATATCCTATCTATTAGTTGTTTCGGGAACTGTCAGATGACATCTCGTGTACGTTGACACAAGTATAGGACACTATTTGGTATTGTCTTTTCTTATACTCTTTCGTATATATACATATTGACTCAATGAGTCGACATGTCGTCTTTAATTTGTGTTGTAACATTTAGTTGATACGAAGTTATTTTTAAATTTTCTTCTAAGTTGACTATTTACGTAAAGTTTGTACTATTATGTGTCATAAGTGAGATTTTCATTTCACAAATTTACTAAATTATTTTTATCAAACTTTTTTTCATTATTCATGAGATGTACTTCTTGTTTATGTGATTAAATAAAGACCTTACTTAACTTTGTAAGAAAAAGTTAAAATTAGAAGAAAACTTCTAATGAATGACATAAAGAGAATTTAAGTCACTACTGAGAAACAAAAAGAGAGTCACTTTGGTGACTTAAAAGGTTGAATGTAACAAGTAGAGTGTACATTAGAAGGTCACAGAAGAAGTTTCTCTTTTTATGTGGATTAGTCTCTTTCAGTAAGTAAAGATCCTGTTACCTTAGGGGAAAAGAGTCATAACGAGTAGATCGACCTCGAGACCTAGGTCCTCTTGAGTATCCCTTGGGTGAAGTCGGGAAATTAAACGTTTCCTTACCAGATACGTTTAGACTCAAGATGCCTAGGACTCTCTGGAAACTGTTCAAAAAACGTTTATAGGGTCCATTTGATAGTTTGAGTGACCTGTAGGTATCCTTGTGGTTATTTAATGAACACCCAGAGAACTCCAAGGAAGACTTAGGTCTTAGGACACTCCTAACGAACCAAATCGGTAAATTCTCGACTACTCCAACAACATACCTTTTTATCGTATCCAAAATACCGTGGATCTTCCTTAGTGTGATAAAAGACGTTAATCGTGTTTACAACTTAATTGTCTTGAGTACCTTTTTAAGTAAACCTTCCGAGAGTTCAATCTGATAGAGAAGGTCCCCAACAAGATATGGTCACCATGGGTTAATGAATCACCACTTACTTAGTCACATAAAGAGTCATCAAAAATGTAAACATTCCCCCTTTTACGTTGACATTTTACAACGTAACCTTTATTTTCACTTTTCGTGATCGTGACCTAAGATAAAGCATTCTTGTACGTCTCCGAAGGTCATAAAGTTTTTGTCTTCAAGGAAAGTAGTTAGGAACGAGATCAGAAGACGACCGGGGTATGTGTCATTCTACAGACATCTGGTGTACCTAAACATTAGAAAATCTCTCTTTCGTGTCAGTCTCGAACACTGTTATATAGAGACAAAAAGTGGATGGCAACTCTTAATCCCTAGGGACGGGATCTAGATGGGGACGTAAACTACCAGTACACCGTTTGTAAATTTTGAGACACAAACGTACGTGGACTTAAGATTGGCCCTCTCCGACCCGTTCCTTACGAACTGGAGTATTCTTCATTGTATAATGTGCCGTTACAAACATGTAATTTTCTATTAATGTCTATATTCGGTCTTTATCACAACTATTAGTGAAATCGATTATAGGTTTAAGATTTCTAGAAGGTTCAACCAGTATTATTTTAAAATAACAGTATTTACTAAGTAAAGTAATCGTAGTCGATCACTACTATTATACTCATTATGATTCTTTTAATAATAATTATTGTGAATAAGTTGTTAATTGTATACCGTCCGTGGTACGATTTGTACGATGTACGTAATAATGTGGAATTAGAATATTTTTGGATAAATTAGGGTAAAGTCTTTGTTTTTCCAGTTCAGAATCTCTATGTACACCTATTATTAATTCCACCTTAAACTTCGGTCCATTAGAATAAGCTTTAGGACTTGAGAATTGGTAAGTAAGATATGGTGTGATGAAGAGTCGATAAAAGAATATGGGTATTGTATTATATAGGTGTAGATAGATAGATAGATATGTGTGTGTGTGTGTGTGTGTGTGTGTGTCTCACCAAATGGTAAAAAAAGAGAAAGAAAGTGAAAAAAAAGAAATTGTTCTGTCTTACTCTTGTGAAGTACTGAATATCGTCGAATCGGGAAGACATGTTTCTTAACAAATGTCAGTGTTTTACACACCGGAAAGGTCTTACAGAAGGTTCTGTTCCCTCATTAGCTGTTTCAAGACCTTTTAGAAAGTAAGTGACATTGAGTACTTGTAAAGAGAAGAAACTACAGATATTGAGGGAATATAGTTCTTATTGTCCGAAATCTTGGGGACAACAAAGGTCGAGGTTACAGTGTTTGACAGTAGACTTTTAAAGGAAATTCAATATGATAAAAATTTTACAAAAACTCATATATAAGGTACGGTGTCCTTTCCTTACTAATATGAAGATAAAAATACAGACTTCAACAAAAGAAAGAAAAACTTACATCTTTCCATGTAAAACAAAGAGGTTTCTGAAAACGAATATTTAACTAAGAATCACTCGAATCATGTGTTGTTTGGAGTAAATATAACGGAAAGAGTCCGAACTTACTAGTTGTTAAAAATACTCCTTTATCTATACTAAACACTTTTTTTTAATGTCTTAAGAGACATCGTTTAGAGGTCTACTATTTTAAAGTGTATGTTTAAGAAGAAATTGTATATAAAGAAGTACGACCAAGGATGGTTTTATTTTATTACGAAAATTATTAGATTTTTTTATATAGTGGGAAACACAGACACATGTGGACTGATGATGGTCGTCACCGTCTTCAGTCCTTCGGTTCCGGGTTATGATTGAACTCGCGAAGTATGGAACAGATTCCGTACCGACACGTGGACTCGGACTCGGACTGTAGGAGGTAAAGAGTACGGGAAGTAAATAAGACTCGATACTAAAAGAAACACTAAGAATGTCAGTGTTCAAAGTTTAAGGATAATTGATTATGAAAGAGGGAAGAAAAGGAAAAGGTGTGTAATGAGAAAGGACACAAAACTACAATAGAATAAAGATAAAAACGTAATTTTTTAAACAAAGGACACTTTTGTAGTGAGTCAACATAGTTTTGTCATAAGTCTATTGTCGTCTATTCACCATTTAACAATTACTCATAAAGTGTCTTTATACATAGGAACTTTGACTTTCAGCGAGTCAGCACAGACTGAGAAACGCTGGGTTACCAGACATCGGATGTTCCGAGGAGTCAGGTACCCTAAAAGGTCCGTTCTTATGCCCTCACCCTACGGTAAAGGAAGAGGTCCCCTAGAAGGACTGGGTCCTTAGCTTGGACCCAGAGGACGTAACGTCCGTCTACGAAATGGGAGACTCGGTGGTACCCCTGAGAAACTCTGGGGTACCTGACATATCAGGTACCTTTATAGGTCCGGTCTTATAACCTCACTCTCGTTGTAAAGGGAAGAGGTCCCCTGGAAGGGTTGGGTCCCTAGTTTGGGTCCAGAGGTTGGGTCCAGAGGAATTAACGTTCGTCTAAGAAATGAATAACGTTCGTCTTCGGGCATACATAGGTACAAACCCAAGATTATCCAGTTCAGAGAGAGAGAGAGACAGAGAAAGAGAGTGTAACTTTTAGAGTTAACTAAACTTTACTTTAAATTTTTTACTTTCAACCCTACGATATTTATGTTAAGGTTCTACCCCTTAAGGACTTCCTTTTCTTAAACTTTGAACTAAGAAACTAACCTTTTTTCTTCTAACTGAATCGAAAAAACGAATGAAACTTTTTTGTAACACTTTTGTGGTGTATGGAGGGACATAACAACCCACCTAAATTACGTTATAGTCATTTTAATACAATTTTAGAAAATTCAACATTTTAAATATGTTAACTCTGTAAGAAATAAGAAGAAAATCCCATTTCCCTTACCTAACAACATTTCTGTGCACCGAAAGTAACGATATATAGTCAATAAAAGATTGATAAAATAAGTAATAATTGTAAAGTTTATATAACTTTTTTTTAAATTTATAGTATTACTTTGAGATGTAAGTTATAGATGTCAATAATTAAGTATCAGTAAATGACGTAGTCTTTTTAGGATTGGTAGTCTTGTACCATAGACATCTATAACACCATCCATAAAGATTCTGTGTCCTTTTGAAAAATATTTCTATTGAGGATTCGTAATAGTGCGGATTTAGTCTAATCGTTATTAATGAAATTATAGTGGTTTATATTTAATTACAAGTTAAAGGAGTCGACTTAGTATGAAAAGAAATCTCAGACAAATAAACTAGTTCTAGGTTTATTGTAGGGATGTTTCTTCGTCGACCTAAACAGAGTCAGATTAGAGTAGAAATTCAAGAGTAAAATCGAAATAAAAAGTTCTAAACACAAGAACAATAAGAACTTTTATTTCAGTAAAATAGATAAAGATATTAAACTAGAATAAAGTCGAAATATTATAAAATGTCCTTCGAAATAACCAAAATGTTTACAATCTGTATATTTCTTATTACGAACCTTTCTCAAATTATGTAACGAACAGTGTACCATTGTAGAGGTACTAACGTTTGTTGACATATAGTCAATACTGTTAATTTGCACTTAGAACGATTAAATTAAGGTTTGGGTTTAAGTGTCTACTGTAAGGGCAGACTACGTCAAGGTCACAACACCCGACTCAACAAAAGGGAGTTTACTATACAACTTTATGATTGAGGACCATAGATGTCTGTACCAGAATAAACTTTTGTCATAGAAACTTCTATATTAGTTTAACTCAACTCTAGTATAAGTCAATTCTACTCGGGATTACTCTAAAACTTTAAAGAGGGGTATATATTTCAAATTTTCACCTCTGAAAAATTTTAATTAAATAAAAAAATAACTTCCTATTAACGAAATGTCTTAAAACGACAAAAGACAGTTTCGAGTTGTACTTAGTCGGTATCCATATGTATATAGGGGTGGCAAAACTTGGAGGGAGGGTAGAGGGAGGGGTAGGTAGGGAGATCCAAGTATGTCTCGGGGACAAACTCAAAGGACTCGGTATGTCGTTTAAGGGCAACCGATAGATAAAGTGTATACCACTACATTCAAAGGTATAATGAGAAAGGTTGTAGAGTGGGAGAGGAAGAAAAAGGGGTGTAGGGATTCAGATAAGAGATACATTCTAAGAGGTAACGACGGGACATTTATTTAAGAAGTCATGGTAAAAAGATTTAAGACATATATACGCAATCTGGTACTATAAATAGAAAGAGAAAGACTACTTGAAGTGAGACATATTATCCAAGATCCAAGTAGGTGGAGTGATCTCGTTGAGTTTGTACAAGGAAAAATACCGCCTTATTATAAGGTAACACATATACATGGGATTGAAGAAATAAGTAAGTAGACAACTACCTGTAGATCTAACGAAGGTACAAGATCGATAATATTTATCATGACGTTACTTGTTACCCTATGTACATACAAAAAGTTAAAATCAAAGGAGTCCCATATACGGATCCTCACCCTAACGACCCAGTATACCACCAAAATAAGGATTCAAAAATTCCTTATATGTATGACAGAAGGTATCACCGACATAGTTAAATGTAAGGGTGGTTATCACGTTCTCGGAAGAGAAAAGAGGTGTAGGAGAGGTCGTAAATAACAAACGTCTGAAAAACTATCACCAGTAAGACTGGTCACAATCCACTATAGAGTAACATCAAAACTAAACGTTAAGAGATGATTACTCACTACAGTAGCAAAGTACACAAACAATCGGTAGACACACAGAAGAAACCTCTTTACAGACAAATCCAGAAAAAGGGTGAAAAACTATCCCAACAAACAAAAAGACCAAAACTCAACATACTCGACGAACATATAAAACCTTTAATTAGGAAACTGTCAACAATGTGAACGATAATAAAAGAGGGTAAGACTCCCAACAGAAAAGTGGAACGAATATCAAAGGAAACGACACGTTTTCGAAGATTCAAATTAGTCCAGGGTGAACAAATGAAAACAAAAATAAAGGTAATGAGATCCTCCACCCGGTATCTTCTAGAACCAAACTAGTTACAGTAGTTCACAAGACGGATACAAAAGGAGATTCTCAAAATATCAAAGACCAGAATGTAAATCCAGAAATTAGGTAAAACTCGAATAGAAACACATATCACAACCCTTCACAAGATTAAAGTAAGAAAATGTACAACGACAGGTCAAAAGGGTCGTGGTAAATAACTTCTTCGACAGAAACGGGGTAACATATAAGAACGGAATTTTAACCTCTGTAAAAAATAGATACATCTTTTCTTTTTTTTAATCGTTTTAAAATGTTTTAGAGAAATGAGAAGATCAGACTAATTACTCAATTCTTATAATCGTATTTTTGTTCACTTTGAAAATAAGAAAAAAGTATTTCTTCAAACTTTCATTCGTTTACTTCTTTCACTTCTCCTTGATTTTTCGGAGAACTACTTTCACTTTCTCTTGTTATTTTTTCAACCGAATTTCGGGTTGTAAGTCTTTTGCTTCTAGTACCGTAGACCAGGGTAGTGAAGTACCCTTTATCTACCCCGTTGTCACCTTTGTCACAGTCTGAAATAAAAAACCCCGAGGTTTTAGTGACGTCTACCACTGACGTCGGTACTTTAATTTTCTACGAATGAGGAATCTTCTTTTCAATACTGGTTGGATCTATCGTATAAGTTTTAGTCTCTGTAATGAAACGGTTGTTTCCAGACAGATCAGTTCCGATACCTAAAAGGACACCAGTACAAACCTACACTCTCAACCTGACACTTCTTTCGACTCACGGTTTCTTAACTACGTAAACTTGACACCACAACCTCTTCTGAGAACTCTCAGGGAACCTGACGTTCCTCTAGGTTGGTCAGGTAAGACTTCCTCTAGTCGGGACCCTAAAGAAACCTCCCTTACTACGATTTCGACTTTGAGGTCATGAAACCGGTGAAGTATCCTTCTCAACTGAGTAACCTTTTCTGAGACTACGACCCTCCCTAACCCCCGTCCTCCTCTTCCCCTGCTGGGTCCTACTCTACCGACCTACCGTAGTGGTTGATCTACTTGTAGTCAGACTCATTTGAGGTCCTCTACCACTACCCGTCCCTCCGGACCGTACGGCGTCAAGTACCCCAGCGTTTCTCAGCCTGTGTTGACTCACTGACTTCACTTGACTTGACTTTGGTTTCAACTCTATTTCGTCGTTATCAGAAGTGTCTCAACCCGATGAAGACAGGAAGAGAAAATGACGAAATTGGGCACCAATATGGAAGACTAGTGGAGTATACGACATCACTGAGACGTAGTCGGGAATGTGATGATCAGGTCCTCTTTCCTTTTACCTTTCCAGGTTTTCGTCCTGAAGATGGACTCAATGGTCACTATTTCCGAACATAGAAGTAGAGTAACCGGTCTTAATCAGTGAACCAATGTAGATCAATTTGTGTATGTTAAACTTCCTTTTTTTTTCTTTAGATCTTGAAGAATGACTACATCACAGTGTGTCCTGTTTGTAAAGACTTTCAGTTACATTGTTTGAACTTAATGAGTTATATAACGAATTTTAGATCATGGGTTCTCTTGTAAACTTTGAGAGGATACAGGTTGACCACTTAAACTAATACAGTCAAGAAAAAATTCAACAATGGACTTGATAGGTATGAAGAGAAGTCGACGGGAAATATAATGGAACCTTTACTAAACAAATCGTCAAAGTATTTATGGGAAGAAAAAAAGAGAAGGATAGGAGAGGAGGGGAAAGGATGGTCAGAGTGGAGAAGGTGGCGAGAGAGAGAAAGGGGGTGGAGAGGTAGAAGGAGAGAAGGAGTCGTGAAAGTTCTAAATAATAAAGAACGAGTTCTAGACCTAATCAAACCAAGTGTCACCCTTAAGTTATTTATAAACGAATCAATGACTTAATTAGTAAAATTTCCTTGATATTTATACGGGTGTATGTTCACCCTTGTATATAATGTACTTCAGTAAGGAGTCAAAGGGTCCCCTTAACCAAGGACCTGTGAGTCGTCATGGTTTTAGGTGTCTACGACTTCAGAGTATATTGTACTGATCATAAACGTATATTGGATGTGTGTAGGAGGGATCAGATTTAGTAGAAATCTAAGGAACATTATCGATTATGTTACATTTAAGATATATAAACGGTCACATGACGTCTAAGTTCAAAACGAAAAGTTTTGTAATTTCTAAAGAAGATCACAGAATGTAATCACTAACTAACGTAGACACTAACTAACTAACCCACCCACGTCTTGAGTACCTATCCGTCAGGTTCAACGTGAAGGTAAATGTTTTTAAAACTGTAATATATGTGTTATGAAAAAAAAAACCACGGTATAAATCAAATACATGAACCTTAATTTAAGAGATTTTTATTCGAAACAACAAGTAAACTGATATTTTGTTTTTATCTGAATTAACGAGATAAGAATTTCGTCTCGTGATATTTAGAGTCAATCCATCAGGGACTTCCTAATGTTTGTTGGAAGAGTGTTACTTTTACTGGTGTTAATTTATTCCTGAAGGAAGTAGTTTCGAATTCCATTAATATCTTCACTTACATTTTATGTTTTATCTTATCATGAAATGTTTTGTGCATGTAATTTATATTTACCTTTTTCCCACCAAGAGGGGTTAGGGAATACTTAAATGGAGGTTCCTGACACACTTAGTTAATTTGTTGAACTTTCCTAAAGTCGTTCGATGACACGATAAAAGAAGTGTCTTAATCTTTCACATCGATCAAAAGGTTTTCCTCTTAGTAGTAAGATCTTTACAGTCGGTTGTAATATCATCTTATAAAATAACCATTTGACAATCCACAGAATTGATTGTCTGACTTATTATCTTTACCCAAAATACACTTTGATTTCTATGAACTCCATACATCTAACCTATTACGTAAAAGTTCCGTGATGACTACAGAGTCTACCATTGCTTAGACGAAGGTTACGTCCTCTGGACCGAAGTAAGGGACCCAACCCTTCTATGGACGTCTTCCCGTAGTGTTGGGTGGAGAGATAAGAACCCCTCTTAATGACCTGTCTCTTCGGACTACCCGCTTTCAGGTATCCCAACGTTTCTCAACCTATGCTAACTCACTGAGTGTGAAAAAGTGAAAAAAGTGATTTAAAATCTATTTATTCCATATTTGGTTCTTAAGTAAGTCCGGATCTTGAAAATCCTTACCACCGGTGTCAACGTGACGAATTTTTTTTTTTTTTTTTTTTTCGTAACACATCTCCTCCAAGAAGAACTGAATATGATGGATCTTTCTATTAGATTCAGTCACACATCCTAAAGCAGAATAGATTGAGTTCACTTTAAAAATACATTCCACTAGAGTCTCGTGTCTATTTAAGGTCTCTCGACCTGATATAGTTCTAATTTCTTGTCCGATATCTGAGAAGACATCACAAAACAATTAGACACTAGTCATTTACTAATATATACACCATCTTTTTCAGACTCTAAACGAAAGTGACCATCACTCAACTTAGAATTCCCACATGATTTGAAGTAGGGTGAATCACCCGTAAGACTTTCCCTTTTATAATCAACGAATCAGCATAGGTTGAGAAACGTTGGGGTATCTGACATCAGGTGATCCGAGGAGACTGGTACCCTAAGAGGTCCGTTCTTATGACCTCACCCATCGGTAAGGGAGGAGAACCCCTAGAAGCATTGGGTTCCTAACTTGGACCCAGAGGACATAACGTCCGTCTAAGAAGTAGTAGACTCGGTTGGGAGTCCGATGAAATAACCCATAATATTACATGATTTTTATTAGTGAATTCATAACACGTACTAGTTTATAGGAACGCAGACAAACGTCAGAGTCACGGGAAGTGAGATTTGGTATATTTGAATTTTGTATTGAGAATTTAAAAACTGCATACTAAGGTCTTTTGAACCTACATTAAGTCTGTTCACTTTTTGGATATTCGTGAAGTTCGTGTATTAAAAAGTAAATAAATATAAATCAAAATACCTTGTTAATAAAAGAGGACTCTGTACATGTCCGTGTGGAGTAGAACAACACAAAACGAAGTAAGGTGAAGTGTCTATGACACGAAAGGTGTCTATTCATAACACCATTAGGACTTTACTTGTTTATATAACTACGGTAAAAAGGTTGTCACAAAAGAGTAAAGTACAGAGACACAGTGTAAAACCATTAAGAATCCGATAAAGTTTGAAAAAACTAAGTATATTACAAAACCCCTAGAAACTACTCACTAGAAACTACATTGACAAAACAAAGTCGAAATAAATCGTTATTTATTTCATTGATATGAAAAAAGACTGTCTTATGATAATATGTGAATTATCTGGTGTCATGTCATATTTGTATTGAAGGTAAACGTGACCGTTTGTTTTATTTAATGACACTGAACCTAATAACTTTATAAACGAAATTACACCACCAGATCTTGTTTTGGATATTTTAGAGTCTCCATACGGATATATACTATAAGTGACGTTAAGTCAGAGGAATAAACTTTTTACTTTCCCGGTTGTAAAGTAACGTTACACTAATCCTCTTGGTGTCTAATCTGAAGGAGGAATTGACGATATGAGGTACCAATTCCTTGTTTAAACCCATCTTAATGAGTTAGAGTAATCTTTGGAGACACGTAATTCGGGTTCATGTATGTGGTCTCATTTACCCTTTACCATTCAGAAGACTTTGTTTCAGTAGGGAAACGAGTTTACACAAGTCTATCTTTCAACTTGAACAAGTAAAAATAAAGATATTGTACTAAACTACCTTTACTCAGTAAGATAAGTGTCACCATAGTACTTTCAAAATTTCTGTGACTTGGCACAACTACAGTGGGAAATAAATTCTGGATCAAAGAGAAATACACGTAAGACGGGTGATTATAATGAGTAACTCGGAAATCTCATTCCTTTTCTACTAATTTAAAACTCTCTATATAATTATTACCGAAAACCTTCTTTTATTAAAGTAGACCTTTTCTTCTCATTGTCCATGTTAAAAGTTATAAAGTATTGAAAATATTTTACTCGTCTACATGGTCATTTATCTTTCTTGTAAGTGAGAAAGTATATGTCGTTTATCTGTCGTACAAGGACCCCGACACAGATCCTAGACCTTTTCTTATGTCACCTATGTGTATCAGGGACTGAAAAGTAACGAACCCGATAACATTAATTATACATATGTACTAGTTCGTTATCGTTGTTGTTTTTCACTACTTAGTTGCCCAATAAGTCTTTGTATACTTTCTCCTTTATTACGTAGGAAATCTCAGTTTCTCCTGAAGGGACCACTGAGTCACCATTTCTTAAGTGGACGGTTACGTCCTCCACGTCCAAGTTAGGGACTAGGCCCTTCTAGGGGACCTTTTCCTTACCGTCGGGTGAGGTCATAAAACCGGACCCTTTAGGGTGTCTGTCTGTCCTGTCTCGGATTACCTGATCTCAGGTACCCCAGTGTTTCTCAATCTACACTGAATCACTGACTTTTGGTTGTTCCGATGTCTCTTTTTCATCGAAGATGTAACTTAGTATCACTATCTTTTTCTCAATGGTCAATTCCACCGTATTACTGAACTCTTTCTACCTAACTAAATCTGTCTCTAACTACTAAACACCTTCAGGTCCCCCTTCTTATTTGTCCCAAGTAAGATCCTTCCTTTTATTCCAGTCTTACTGTCCTCACACTTTGTATTACTCTTTTTGCTTCTCTCTATTGTGACCTGTCTATTTGTCTGAGAATTGGACAAATCCCAGAATTTTGAGTACGATTCCTCTAAACGGAAATAAGAATGTCGTTACTCCTTGATGAATTCTAATCTTCGTTCACATACCATATTAGTGTAAAAATAAATCTTTATATTGAGACCATAGTATATTCTTTACCTTATTATACACTAATTATCGTAATATATTCTCGTATATTTATTTAATATTACAAGATATTAAAAATTAAAAGAGACTCTTTTTCCGATTAGGTCAAAAGATCTTCAACATTAAATAAAGATAACGGAAAATAAAGAAAAGTCAGTTCCATAAAAGGATAAATTCATCCAAATAGCATATTTATTTTATGAGAAGGTTCCAGTTTATTTCCCGAAGAATCGGTTCACCAATTATAAACTATATTTGAAAGTGACAAATATGAAGTCCACTATCATTTATAATTCATTAAACTTTCAATAACCTGAAGAGGATACTGAACCCAACGTCTCTCTGTGTTTTCTGTGGTAAAGTTACGTTTCCTATTAAATGTTTTGTATTAAACAAAATTCGAAAAGTCTCTCGACTCGAGAGTTTCGGTGGTACTATTGACTTAAGGTTTACCACTGTTCAGAGAAGTTTTTACTTACTCTAAACGACAGAGAAGATGAAACCCGTCTGTACCTTTTCCCTTTTATTTTCTACTGGAAGTGTATTTTCCCATTTTACTTTAGTCGATTATAATATCGATTTAGATTTTCCGACTCACACCTGATTATTTTAATCTTATTTATCTTCAGGACATGTTTTTCTCTAAAAACGTAAGTGTACGTTTTAAGAAGGTCATCCAAATATTCTTTCTAGACTTCGTTCCGACTTCTGGTCTTCCTCGGGGATGATCCCCGTATCCCTGTATCCATATTTCTTTCACTATCAGATAGTCACCTTAGTTGCATTTTATGTAACGGACACAAAACCTGGGAAACTACATGTTTCGTTTAGGAGTTTGTATTCCACTCTCCATTGTGTTGAAGGAACAAAATCCAGAGTTTGTTTCTATATGACGAAGACCTCCTGTTCAGCTTCGTTTGACGTAGACGATGACCCCTATAGAACTTCTCGAGAACCTAGGTAACAGGAAGGGACTACGTTTTGTCCCCAGACGATAGTGACCCCTTAACAGTCTTTTGAGATAGTAGATATGTCGGGTGACCTGTATTTTCACCGTAAACCTAAGGTATGTCATCCTTTTTCGTCTTTACGATTCTTCCGGGTATGACTTCAATCCTGTCCTATTAACGGGGATAGTATGTGGATCGTTAAGGATTGTTCATTGTAGTCCGATGACTATTTGTCCCATTCTCACACCCCGTTATAGGATAGACACCGTGTTTTCCATCTCTTTAACACCTTTCGACTCTAACCTAATTTTTGTGATTCTCTTTCGGTCGTTCTTTCTTAAACTTTTGATAACATATGGTGTGTGTTTTTAACGGTTGTGTTTAGTGTTTTGATAGACTTACTGTATAATCTAACGGTTGAGGGGTGTGATCACAGACACGTCTTCTTGACTCCACGGGTAATAACCAATATTTATGAGAACCGGAGTCAAAGGTAACAGGAAGATATGAACTACAGACGACGACGACGACGATTCAACGAAGTCAGTACAGGCTGAAACACGTTGGGATATCTACCGTCGGGTGGTCCAAGGAGGTAGGGACCCTAAGAGGTCCGTTCTTGTGACCTCACCCAACGGTAGGTCCGAGGAGACAGGTACCCTAAAAGGTCCGTTCTGATGACCTTACCCCACGGTAACGGAAGAGACTATGAATTACACATCGTACTTTATTTCAATACTCTAAATATGTGGGTGTATGTAGGTGAGTCCGGAACTAGTTTTCTATTTTGTTAAGTACCTTCGTCTGAGTCTCTTTCGGGTTTATAACATAGAGAATTTGACTCAGAACTTCTATTGTCACTAATTGTACGATTTTCTAAATTACTTTTGTCCGTTTTTTGTACATATTTAACTAAATTTTAATATTCTGTCACTATCTTTAATGTTTTTTATTTAATAGAGTGTAAATACCCCCCGTTGTTCAGGTTTTAGTTTCACATCCGTCCTAGTACGAACGAGACTTTTGTGATCTCCTCCTGGGAAGGAACTGAGAAAATCTAAAACTGAACAAACAAAGCAAGTGAGTCACTACTTGTGACTGAGAAACGGTGGGACACCTGACGTCATACGGTCGGAAGGAACAGGAAGTCGTAAAGGGGCCCGAATGAGTTTGAGTACAGGTAACTCAACCACTACGGTAGGTTGGTAGAGTAGGAGACAGTAGAGGAAGAGGAGGACGGAAGTTAGAAAGGGGTTGTAGTCCCAGAAAAGATTACTTAGACGAGAAACGTAGTCCACCGGTTTCATAACCTCGAAGTCGAAGTCGTAGTCACGAAGGTTACTTATTAGTCCTAACTAAATAAATCCTAACTAACCATACTAGAGGAACGACAGGTTCCCTGAGAGTTCTCAAAAGAGGTTGTGGTGTCAAGTTTTCGTAGACAAGAAACCACGAACCAGAAGAAATACCAGGCTGAGAGTGTAGACATGTACTGATGACCCTTTTGGTATCGAAATTGATCTACCTGGAAACGGTCATTTCATTACAGAGACGAAAAATTATACGATAGATCTAACCAGTATCGAAAAGAAGGTTCCTAGTTCGTAAAAAAAGTAAAGTCCCGACGGTAGTGGTAGACGTCACTAAAACCTCGAGTTCTTTTATTTCAGACAGTGACAAAGGTAACAAAGGGATAGATAAACGGTACTTCACTACCCCGACCTACGGTACTAGAATCAAAAACCTTACGACTCAAAATTCGGTCCAAAAGTGAGAGGAGGGAGTGGAAGTGGTTCTAAAAGAGAACCAGGAGAAATGAAAGACGGTATTCCCACCATAGTAGAGGTATAGATTCCAATACCTATAAAGGGAGTCGTTAGAACTAAGGTCTTAGAATCTAAGAATCTCACCGACCATTAGGAACCACAAGGAACGCAACATACACTTAGTAAGGTTGGTATATAAGTGGAAGTGTACCTGAAGATAGGACATACAAAATTAATTGAACCTTTTATCGTTCAAGATTTTGTAGTTTTAGGTCAAACCCACTCTGAAACACATGGTAGGTAGGACCCTGTTTTAAAGAGGAATAGACATATAGACACTTTGGAACTTTTGTGTGATAGTCGAAGTCTTTATACCACTCTGTTCGTAGTCCCTCCGATAGAGTAAGATTTGCACTATTTACACTTCCATTTATACTCAGTGTTTACTTCAGATTTTAAGTGTTTTCGTTTAAGGTAGTCTAAAGTCATGGACTCTTATTAGAAACACTGTTATATGAGACAGGAGACTCGTATTATTCTGACATCGAGGTGAGAGAGTAGGGTACACCAGTCCCTGGTGTGGGAGACTCGGGGGTTTCATCACTAGAGTAATTAAAAGTATGGTTTCTGACCTCCTTACCCTTACCCTCTTTGTCTATTTCCTATGTTACGAAGAAAAACTTCACTACTTTTAAAAGATCTCAACACACTACTACTAACGTGTTTGAATACTTAACTTATTATTGTGAAATTCCAATACTAAAAGTATCCATTTAATATAAAGTTGACTTTCTTTTTCTTTTGACCTCTTGGGTACCATCGAATAAAAATTTAATTAAGATTCAATGTGATTAATTTTGTTACCCCTAAAACATATTGCTATTTGAACATTTTGTTATCTTGTCTTGTACAATGACCTTTCCCTGGGTGTTTATGTAATGACTAACTAAAGTTGTTTCAGTGGTTTCATTGAATTACCTTTTTATAATAGAAAAGTTGTTTACAATGACCTTATAAACTTATAGGTTTCAGTTTTTATTTTAATTTTTAATTTTTTAGAACTAATTGTGTAAGTATAAACGACAACTTATACGGTTCACTGTTTTATTAAACCTTTTATCCTACCACTAAAGGACATTTTATTATACATGTGAATGGCATAATGACTCTTTCTAATTCTAAATAACTTTTAAAAGTTCTAATACTATATTCCAAATTCTAATATTTGTGAGATGATCTTTTGTACTTTCTTTTAGAAACTGTTAAAAATCTGTTTTGTGTGTGTGTGTGTGTATTATTTGCACCTAAAACTGTTTAAACTGAAGTGGTTTTTAATTTTATAAGAGAAGAAACATCTTGTGTTATTTTCTTTATTTTTATTTATTAGTACTGAACCTTTACATAAGTGTTTATATATAAAATTTACTAAATCATTTCTTTCATGTTTCTTACCAACACAAATACACGTACGAGTCAGTACAGACTGAGAAATACCGGATACGTGGACCTTTTGGGTTTTTCTTAAGAATACTGAGTTCTACTGTTTGTCGTATTTTTTTAATATTACCTCTTAAACGTTTCTGTGAAGTGCTTCTCTTTAATACGTATACTTTCTTACAGGTTACAATAACTATAATCGACAAACCCTTTAAATTTAATCCCGGTATTGTTCTGTGGTCTTGTTTGGATGATTTCACCGTTTTTACTAGTTTATTTGGTTTACTTCTAATATATATAACGACCATTCCTACTTTTTATTAATTATGTAAATATAAACGACAACTTATACGGTTCACTGTTTTATTAAACCTTTTATCTTACCACTAAAGGATATTTTACTATACATGTGAATGGTATATTGACTCTTTAGACTGGGTTTTCCTAATTTATTCTTACTTATAAAGGTGTATTTCTAGATATATTTTTACAAATCTTTCGAAATAAATCTTATCGTTTTTTCGACCCTTAATAGGTTTAAACGTGATTACTCATTTATTTAACACCATGTAGACACATTATCTTATTACTAATCGTTATTTTTACTTACTAGTCAACTGGGTACGTTGATATGCCTACTGAGGGGTTTTGTAATATAAATCACTTTATTCGATCTATGTTTTCCAATATATACATATTAAAACAAAAGTACTGTTTTCATAAAAGTACCGTCTTGTTTACTCAACAACGGTCCGTGAACATAATATCCTTCCTAACTGATGGTTTTTACCCGAAGGGTCCACCATGTCACCATAACTTAGGTAGACGGTTACGTCCTCTACGTCCTCTGTACCCGAGGTAGGGACCCACCCCTTCTACAGGATCTCCTCGTTTACCTTTGGGTGAGGTCATAGGAACGGACCTTTTATGGTACCTGTCTTCTCGGACCACTCGATGTCAGGTACCCCAGTGTTTCTCAGTCTCTACTAAATCGTGTGTTCATAGACTGATGATTTTATAATGTTTTTATAAACCCTCACTACTTTGATAAGATATTGAACTAACACCACCACTAATGTAAATGTGTATAGTTTTTTTACAAAGTAAAATGAGGTACATTTAATAGGGAGTTATTCATCCTATCCCCAATTTAACACAAGGGGGTGTTTTAGTTTACAACTGCAGACTTAGGACTATAAAGTAATCCACTGGAATAAACCTCTATTCCAAAAATGTCTCCGTTAGTTTAATTTTATTCTATTAATCCTACCTGAGATTAGGCTATTCTGGCCATAAGAATATTTTTCCCTTTTAAATATGTGGTTCTGTGTATATTTCCCTTCTACTATACTTCTCTGTATCCCTCCCCTACCGGTAGACATTCGGTTCCTCTCTTTGTATCTTGTCTAGGAGGAAGTGTTAACAGTCTTCCCTAGTTGGGACGGTTGTAGACGTAAAACATGAAGATCAGAGGTCTTAACATTCTGTTATGTAAGATAACAAAGACACGATAAAACACTACCGTCGGGTCAGTTTGATTATATGGACTTATTTTTTATACAAATAAACATAAGGGTGTTAAGTTTTTAGTTTTAGAACTGGTATTATTATGTCAATAAAGTTTCTGTCGTGTTTTAAATTATAGATTCATACGTAGATGTACTAGTTACTTTCTTTTGATACACTAATTTATAGAAAAATATAGATGAAGTGACCACAGTTATTAAACTTGTCTAGTAAAGACATCATGATACTTTTAGAGGTAATCATTTACAAGAGGTCCATACGGAAACAACGAAACAAGTTTCGAGACATGAATACATAATAGATTTAAAAATTTAAAACGAAATTAACGGTTATGAGACTCAGACAATACGTTTATAGGTCTATATAGAGTAGAACGTAGAAGGGACACTTCTCTAGTCCATATGGTGCAAATCATAAGGTACCTCTAAAGTTTCGGAGAATGTTTTTCTAAGACTTTTACACATCTTTCCTCTAACAGTGTCGTTCGTAGTACCAAGTATACGTACCCGTACGAACGTTCCAACTGAGAAATTTTGCGTCAAAGGATCTCTTCTCTTCCTAGAGGAGGTTGGAACACACACATACTTGAAATTTACTTTTGTACCGTGTGATACAAGGATTGAACCGTTAATCGACACATGTACTATGTACACACACACGATTCAACGAAATCATCTCAGTCTGAGAAACGTTGTGCTACCTGATATCGGGAGGTCCGAGGAGACAGGTACCCTAAGAGATCCGTTCATATGACCTCACCCAACGGTACGGGAGGAGGTCCCCTTAGAAGGGTTCGGTCTCTACCTTGAACACAGAGAATACAGAGGACATGACAGTCCCCCCAGTAAATGTGATCACGGTGGACCCTTCGGGGTAAGATGTACTACTACTGAGAGTTTTTCATACAACTAACGACTAACGAACTATACCACTTTATTTACAACGTGTTCATATCTTCTGTTTTGAGTCACATTAAAACTTTTCGTGACATAGTACTGGACCAAACCTTCTCATAAGATCAAGATTTTGGTTAATCCTACGTGAGTTGTTGTTGTTTTTAGAAGGAGAGTTTTGACTCGTCAAGTCTGTGTAGTCAGTAGTTAGACTTGGATCCTCAGTCCGTGTCCCTCTCTATGACTTTTCACTTCGAATCAATAGGTAGTTACCTCGTTGGAAATTCACTTCCAGACGTCTCTTCAATTTCTTAAAACAACACACAGATCACAAATAGTATTTTTGCCGCGACTTTCGGAATAAACAAATACGTTAAAAATGAATAAATAAAAATGATTACATTGGAAGATAAGTCAAGTCAAGTCAAGTCAGAGAGTCAGCACAGGTCGAGAAATGTTAGGGTGTATGGTGTCGTACGGTCGGGAGGGACAGGTAGTGGTTGAGTTTGAGTACAGGTAACTCAGTCACTATGGTAGGTTGGTAGAGTGGGAGACAGGAGGGGAAGAGAAGGACTGAAGTTAGAAAGGGTCGTAGTCCCCGAAAAGTTTACTCAGTTGAAACGTAGTCCACCGGTTTCATAACCTCGAAGTCGAAGTCGTAGTCAGGAAGGTTACTTGTGAGTCCTGACTAGAGGAAATTTTACCTGACTAACCCAGAGGAACGTCAGGTTCCCCGAGAGTTCTCAGAAGAGGTTGTGGTGTCAAGTTTTCGTAATTAAGAAGCAACGAGTCGAAAGAAACATGAGGTTGAGAGTGTAGGTATGTATTGATGACCTTTTTGGTATCGGAACTGATCATCGTGGAAACAACCGTTTCATTACAGAGACGAAAAATTATACGATACAACCAGTATTAAAAGGAAGGTTCTCATTTACAGAAAATTAAAGTACCGACGTCAGTGGTAGATGTCACTAAAACCTCGGGCTTTTTATTTCAGTCGGTGACAAAGGTGACAAAGAGGTAGATAAACCGTAATTCACTACCCTGACCTACGGTACTAGAATCAAAGGACTTACAACTCGAAATTCGGTTGAAAAAGTGAGAGGAGAAAGTGAAAGTAGTTCTCCGAGAAATCAAGAAGAAGTGAAAGACGGTATTCCCACCACAGTAGACGTATAGACTCCACTAACTATAAAGAGGGCCGGTAGAACTAAGGTCGAACACGAAGAAGGTCAGGTCGCAAAGAGTACTACATGAGACGTATATTCACTTTATTCGTCCTACTGTTATATGTCAGAACTGCATGAGGAGAAGGATAAACCTTAGTCAGACAACAAGGTACAGGTCAAGATTGACAACAAAGGAAGGGAAGTATGTCTAAAGAGTTCTCCGTCCAGTCCATCAGACCATAAGGGTACAGAACTTCTTGAATCGTGTCATAATACTAGGTGTGTCAGTTTCCGAAACCGTATCAGTTATTTCGTCTTTATCTACAAAGAGACCTTGAGAGAAAGAAAAACCTACTGGGTCGTCTACAACCTTTAAACTAGAGACCAAGGAAACGGAAGAAATTTTGGTCGAACTTGTAGACCTTCAAATACCAAGTACATAACGACTTCGAACCGAACCTCTTAAAACTCGAAATGAAATGATCGCACACTTTCACTTTCACTACAACGAGTCAGCGTAGGCTGAGAATTGCTGGGGTAACTGTCATTAGGTGGTCCGAGGAGGCAGGTACCCTAAAAGGTCCGTTCTTATGACCTCATCCAACGGTAAAGGAAGAGGTCCTCTAGAAGGGTTGGGTCCCTTAATTGGGTCCAAAGGGTGTAACATCCGTCTGCAAAATGGTAGACTCGGTGGTCCCACTCTACTCACGTTAACACGTCATCAAACTCGTAAGAAACCGTAACGGAAAGAAACCCTAACCTTACTTTTGACTGGAAAAGATAAGGATACCGGTGACGACTCAAAAGGTTTAAACGACCGTATAACTCACGTCGTGAAAGTGTCGTAGTAGAAAATCCTAGACTTTACCGAGTTGACCTTAAGGTAGTGGAGGTGATCGACACAAACATCACTACGAAGAATTCCGGGTGGACTGAAGCGTAAGGTCCTAAAGACCGAGATCTACTCACTAGTGCGATAGTACCGATAGACTCAGTATTTTCAGAAAAACATGTCAAGAAGACGCATAAGAACGGTGGAGAAGAATTATAGTAGACGAAGACAATCTGGGTATTGTAAAGACAGGAAATAAGTCGGATAGAAACATACTTCACAAGGGAACCATAGAAATTAAAAGAACTTCTCTAGAGATCAGAAAGGGTAAGATAACAAAAGGAGATAAAGAAACGTGACTAGTGACTCCTTCCAAAGGAATAGAGAGGAACGGTAAGAAACCTTGAGACTTAAGTTTACCTATATAGAAAGGAAAAGAGGAAACGAAAAGTGAAGAAAAGAAAAGAGTCGATAAATATTCCGGAGAAGTCTGTCTGTAAAACGAAAAAACCTAAAGAAAAGAACCCCTACCAGAACTAGAGACAGAGGATATGTTACAGTACTTGGAGACAGGTTTCAAGTGGTCCGTGAGACAAATAGTCTATATCAGGGAATTTAAATAAAGAGTGAAGGTGACATAGTATTCTCCAAACTAAATCCAGTATGAACCACCGTTCCTCTAGGTTGGTCAGGTAAGACTTCCTCTAGTCGGTACCCTAAAGAAACCTTCCTTACTACGATTTCGACTTTGAGGTCATGAAACCGGTGGAGTACACTTCTCAACCGAGTAACCTTTTCTGAGACTACGATCCTCCCTGACCCCCGTCCTCCTCTTCCCCTGTTGTCTCCTACTCTACCGACCTACTGTAGTGACTGAGACACCTGTACTCAGACTCACTTGAGACCCACAACCACTACCTGTCCCTCCGGACCGTACGACGCTAAGTACCCCAGCGTTTCTCATCCTGTACTGACTCACTGACTTGACTTGACTTGACTTGACTTGACTTGACTTAACTTACCAGATCACCAAAAGGGGTAAAAAAAAAAGTTAAATTCAGACTTAAACCGTTATTCCTCAAGTACTAGACTCGGTGTCAGTCGAGGGTCAGAACAAAAACGACTGACATATCTCGAAGAGGTAGAAACCGACGTTTCTTATATTAGTTAGACAAAAACCACAACCGGTAGACCACTACAGGTACACATCTCAGAAAACACAACAACCCTCTCCCACAAACGATATTGAACACACAAGAGAACCGTTTTGAGACAATCGGAAACGGGACGAAGTAAGACATGAGGTTCCGGTTTGAACGGACAAGGAGGTCCACAAAGAACTAAAGGATGAAAATGTAAGGTCGGGAGATATTACTTTTCCTGTAAAAGAACCCCCCACAATCAAGATCTTTCAGAACATCCAGAAGTATCTTGGTAAGTTGAAGTCGAAGAAGTCGTCATGAGCAGCCCCGTATCTGAACCTAATGACATTATAACTTACCAAACGGAACCTTTACTTGTCTCTAGTAAGACAGTAAAAACTCTGACGTATGTTCATGACGTAAAACCTGAGAAAACAACTGAGACTACCGACGACGACGACGACGACAACGACGATTCAGTACAGTCAACACAGGCTGAGACACACTTTAATATCTACCGTCGGGTTGTTCTTGGAGACAGGGACCCTAAGAGGTCCGTTCCTATGACGTTACCTAACGGTAAAGGAAGAGGTTACGTACTTTCACTTTTCACTTTCACTTCAGCGAGTCAGCACAGGCTGAGAATCCATGGGGTACCTGACATCGGATGATACCGACGAGGTAAAGAGGATTCCCTAAGGACAGGTGTCATCATCTATATTACCAGTAGACTCAATTTAAGTGGGAAAGGTCAGGTAAAATCAAACGACTAAGGATCTTACACCTGCAAGTGAGAACGGTGGAGGACAAACTGGTGAAGGTTAAACGGAACTAAGTACCTGGATTGTAAGGTCCAAGGATACATTATAACGAGCAATGACTTGATATTAGGAGAAGTAACGACAACGGAAGACATTAGAGGAATTAATTATTTTAAAGTAATATATGGAAATAGTCAAAATATAACTCATATAGACCTCCAATATACGATCTTACAATTATAAATTGGAGTAAAAACTTTCATCTAATTTATTTTTTAAATTTATTTAAACTAAAAGGATACAGGATGATACCAAAGTAATTATTGATGTGTTTGAACCTTCCAAATCGTCTAACCACAATGTTATATGACCAAAGACGAAAATCCGGAATTCAAGTTTTGGTCGGAGTATAATATGTATTTCTTTTTATTTATAACAACATATAACACTCAGTTATCAAAACAAAGGTTCCCCAAAGATTTTATTCATTTGTTTCATCCTTTTTTACATCTAGAAGTTTAGGATCTTTTTAAAACGGGTGCCATCATAAAAAGACCGTTAAGGTTCACTTTCTCCGCCCTTTCCTTCCTCCATTCCCTCTCTCTCTACCGTTTTAAGTGTAGGTAAAGGTGTATCTTTATGAGTATATAATCATTTGAACGTTTATAAACGGGAAAACTTATTATACCTGTATTTTCTTCTTTCTTTGAGTCATAAAGGAGTAACGAATATATATATATATATACACACACACACACACACACACACACACACACACATGTATACATATATACATATACATACATACATATATATATATGTGTGTGTATATAGAGGAAGGATTCGAATAAATGGTAGGGAAGGCTACCCAGAGAAAACGTGTGTGGTTTGCATGAAGAAATGTTAAGAAACGTTCGGGGTCTGAGGTGAGGATGAAAACACATATTACTCAATACCCCCATTTATCTCCTGACAGAAGAGAAGTCCGTGTAAAAATTTAATTTTAGTCTTATAGTTAGTTTTCCATATATAAGAGGAAAGAAAATGGAAGTCCTTTTGGATGACGATTTAAGGGGAATCAATAAATGTTTTATTCACGAGTGATACACGGGCAAGACCCGAGTGTATTTAGAACAGAAATACTTCACACATAATAATCCTTTACTAAATTCAATTTATTGACCACAACGGTTACGGTTGTTAAGTCTATTTGAGAGTCTACAACGAAACCAGTGAAACACCCGGGTCTTTTAACACACTACGATTCTTTTTTTTTTTTTTTTCATCAATATACTGTTGAACTTAATCCCGTTTATTAGGATAGTTTAAAACCTTCTTCTTTCCGAAGACCCTCTGTAACCTCACTCGAACTTAGTTATAATTATGGACCCTTTACTGTCGTCGTCTACTCAATGGGATCACACTTTGTTAATTCCAACTGTCCCGAGTCAAACTTGTTACACTAAGTGACCAGTATTTCGATTCTCTGTCTAGACGTTTGTTACTGTTCGGGACATATGTCATTGACAGTAGTAGTAACTGACTCACCAGTCCTGTAAATTAACCACTGGAGTCTTAGTGATTAACCCGTAATTATAGAGTTAGTTGGTACAAACGAATTTCTTTACTGAAAAATCATTCAAACAAAAATAAAAAAGAACTTTCGGTCCAGTCGAAACTGAAGATATAATCTTCTGTTCGGATGAATTCATCAACTAGACCGAAAGGTCCTCTGTTTCGGTGACTAAGATGTTAATCTTTCTACCGAATTTTACAGTTCTCGGGACCATTTCATTATAGAAAGGTAATTAACTGTCACTTCCTACTTGTTCATTCCGACTTGGGAAACGACTCTTGTCTAAATTAACCGTCCCTAGTCCCTTAAAATGTTTCTACCACAAGGAATTCCTACGTCTCTTTTCATGGTACTTCTCCTCTCCTTTTAACGGATTTCATCCAGACCAATACAGTTCCGGTTAGAAAAGCAAGTGTTAGAACGGACCCCGAACAAGACGGTTCTGATTTCTTTACTACTGTATACATACCGTATACGCATCATGACATCGTAAAATAAAATGTAGAACCATTTTTTTATTTCTTTAAAACCCTTTCACTCCCTCCTTGATTTAATACAAATCAAAAAGATTTTACGTATAACGAGAGATAAGTCATCCGTGTTTATTTTAGATTAATGGACTTTAGATAAGACTTAAAATAATGATTAAGAGTAGACAACTTTTGATTTACACCCAAGTCTGGGTCAACTACCCTAAGGTAACCAAGAAATTTATCGGATTTAATAAAAAAACGAGAATTATCGATTGTCGAGATTCAAAATCACTTGTCTAAATGAACTTACTTTTTTAAAAATTTTTCTGAAGTTAAGGACACAATTCCTCCCTACACAAATAAATATACGTATAAAGTTCAAGAGAGTAATTCTTTATAAAGGTTTGAAGATACGACATAATACTTGACACAGTACACACTTGACAAAATTCTTACAAACGTTTACGTAATTTTATTTTAAAAGAATAGACCCGTTTTATTTACGGAACTTTGGTTGAGGTCAGATTTTGTAATATGTACATCGATCATTTGTATTAATAATTATATTAGTATAAAAAGTGTAACTGGACTTAGTTGACGTTTCTAGAATTATCTGAGTTGTAACTTTTTTACCCTTTCTACGTTAAATTTCATAAAACAAAAAGTCGTTTCTGTAAATTATAGAGGATATGATTTCGAGGGTACTATATGATAATAGTTTATACTAAAAGTTAAAAGATAAAGTTATCCATTAGTCAATCGTTAAAAAAATAAATGTTACTTTTGGTCCTCAAACTTTGCTTTCTGAACACGTATGTAAAAAAAAGTCCAAAAAAAAACAGAAAATCGGTAGGTTAGAAAACTCAGAAAAAAAAAAGAGTTAAAGATACTTCGGTAATTTTTTTTTCAAAATGACTCTCAAACAAACAACGATTCTAAGTAAGTACAATCCCGTGTAACAATATCAAGTAAACAAAACTGATCTCATCATATACGGTTACACACTCATTGTGTACCAAATAAGTAGGTCAGACGGTACCACCCACAAACCTAATAAAGGTCTAAAAACGACAATACTATAAGAGTGTATCCACAGACCTTTCAGTACCCGTTCTTACAGAGAACCCTCGCACACACACACACAATCAGAGAGTTAGTACAGACTGAGAAACGTTGGGGTACCTGAGGATATAGGATATAGGACGGTCCGAGGATATAGGTACCTTCAGAGTCCATTCTTATGACCTCACCCCCGGTACGTCAAGAGGTCCCTAAAAGGACTGGGTCCCTAGTTCGGACGCAGAAGACGTAACGGCCGTCTAAGCAATGGCAGACTTGATGTTACCTTTGTGTATGGATCGGGTATACGAGAATTCTCGTATGGATCCTCATTTTAAGACTTTGTGCCTCGTATACTTATAAGTTTAAATTTTCTTGTATCCGTTACGGTTGAAAGAAGAATCTACTAAAGTGGTATAGTTTAGTGATGAAGGGATCTGAATAGTTTAGTGGTAGATTAATTCGGATAATAAGAAAAGGAAATATTTGTGAAACTAATTGGATTCTAAGAGACTTAATCAACTGACCCCTGTATTTATGACATCGTAGAACTCGTTACGTTAAAAAGACTACTTTATGAAAAAAGAAAAAGTACACGACATTGAAAAACAAGAAAACCGTTTTGAGTTCTCAAAGGACTAAATCAAGTGAATTCCCTGAAAAGAAACTGTGACATGGAAATCTTTATTACGAACAAGAATGACAGTATGACTACTCAGTTTGGTCTGTGAAATATACTATTTTTCAAAGTGAAATATAAAAGGTTGAGTTTCCGTAGACAATTATACGTAAACTCCTTATAGTTTTTTTTTCTCTCTTTTTATTTAAGGTCTCTCGTAGACCATTTCACATACTATTTTATCCATTTTTTTTTAATTTTACACTTAAATTATATTCATTAACTTCAACTCACTTAAAATGCGTTATAACATAACTTTCACACACGTCAGTGAAGTAAGTACAGGTCAAAAAATGTTGACATACCTGACTTCGGGCGGTTCGAGGAGACAAGTACCCTAAGAGGTCCGTCCTTATGACCTCACCCAACGGTACGGGAGGAGTTCCCCTAGAAGGCTGGGCCCCTACCTTGGGTGTAGAGACAGAGGACATAAACGTCCACCCAAGAAATGGTGATCGCGGTGGACCTTTCGGGTATAACGTAATGAATTGAATGTTATTAAATCATACTTTTTGTTTTAATATCTAATTCTTCGTCTTATACATTATTTATGTAATGCAAGAAAGTCTTTTATACAAATACGTACACAAGTTAAGACTGTAAGTCGAAGACCCTTTAATTTATTCTTTGTCAAGTCAAGTCAGTGAGTCAACACAGGTTGAGAAACACGGGAGTAACTGACGTCGTGAGGTCTGAAGGGACAGGTAGTAGTTGAGAACCTCGAACAGTTTGAGTACAGGCAACTCAATCACTACGGTAGGTTGGTAGAGTAGGAGACAGTAGGGAAAGAGGAGAACGGAAGTTAGAAAGGGTCGTAGTCCCAGAAAAGTTTACTCAGTCAAAAAGTGATCAGGATGAGAGTGTAGGCATGTACTGATGACCTTTTTGGTATCGAAACTGATCCACCTGGAAACAACCGTTTCATTACAGAAACGAAAAATTATATGACAGATCCAACCAGTATTAAAAGGAAGGTTCCTCATTCACAGAAAATTAAAGTTACGACGTCATTTGTAGACGTCACTAAAACCTCGGGTTTATTGTTCTTATTGATATAATAAAATTAATCTAGTGTTAGTTTTAAAAAGACACATAATGTACCTCCTTTGTCTTATATGTTGACTTCTCATTAGTCAGGTTGTAATCGTCATATTAAAACACAATCATATTTCATCTTTTATAAAATTACACGTTATAAATGTCACTTGATTCTATTACTGAATAACTGTTATTTATAAAGTTATTTTATAAAATATTTCAAATTGATGTAATAACTTATTCCGTTTGGTGTAAGTTAATTTATTAATAAATACACGGTTAACATACATAATATTGAAATTTTTAAATCACATGAGGTGTGGTGAGATCAACATAAATTTTTATAATCTCATTAGACATAATATGACCCATAGATATCTAAGAAATGAAAGGAGGATTACTACGTAAAATCCTTATCCCTAACGTTTATTGAAGATCGTCAACGAATGTACTTCATACACTTACTTTCGACAAAATTTCTCAAATAATAAAGGAGGATTTCGAGGGACAAAAGAGATTGGTATACAAAAGAGTTCTTGTTATGTAAGAGACTTTTATCATCCCCAAACTATCTCTACCCCGGTAATTTACTTTAACAGTAGTTAGTGTGGTGGTTATTAGATGGTGTATAGATGATTCTTGGAAGATGTTCCTACCTTTATATGGTAAAATTACAGGATAAACAAAGAATTGTCTTTCTACGTATCTTACCCCTCTTTGTTTTCGAAGGTATTACCCTAGCTACACAGAATTACTTCCGTACATTCTGTTGTAATTAAACGTTTCAGACTACCATGACCACTCACCCTATTACAGGAAAAACATGTACCAATAATTTAATTCTTTTCCTTAAAATTTTTGAGATACGGTACGATCTTTTCTCATCCACTTTTCATATTTAACTGCGGCAATTTTAACATATGTGTTGATAAGAACTTTTCTTAGGGTTAAACTTCTGGAGTTAAACTTCTAAGTCACTATGGGACCCTGTCTCACCCTCCCATCGAAGAAAGATAGTTTTCTCTTTACTCGTAAGTCATGAGAGTCAGTTCGGACTTAGTTCCGAAATACAGTTGTAATTTTCCGTTGGAAACCCTTCGTTGATATTTAGTTGACCTTACGTCAATCACTACGAGTGAACTAGTAAAGAAGAGAAGTCCCACCGGACTACGAAACGAAACCAAAGGACTACTATCAGACAATGTGGATTCCAGAGTCGTAGGATGAGTCAAAAGGAAATAAAGAAACAAAAAAAAGAAGAAGAGAGAAGAAGAGGTAGAGGAAAGGAAGGAGGAGTAAAAAAAAAATCAAAATCTCGTCTTGACAGGTTTAGATCTACTCTTTAAAACATTAGTGATACGAGGTTAGTGTTTAGGGATATGTAGTATACTTATAAACTATTTCATATCCAGTTCCAATTGGTTTTCAATACACCTTTACGGGTCTCAGTGTATCAAGATTACATTCCCCTCCCGTAAGAGCGGTGATTGTAGGTATTGGGTTTCCGACTTCAGACGAAAATGCTCCAAAATACGGACCCAGATTTTTCATTCAATATTTTATTGGTTGGACCCTGACAAAAAGTTACTCTTTTTTCCACCCCTTTAAAGTATTTTGACCTATAACTTAAACGTTGTAATTTTGACTACTAATCCAAGGATCTATTTACTCGACACATAGTTTAAGAATGTGACTACAAAGAACTCCCGTATTTTATCTCACTTTTACAGACTCGAAAAATACAGAATAAAATTGTGTCTCACATACGTACTCAACTTAAATAAAAGTGAGTTATAAGTACTATGTTAGTAAATGATTTACAAATGTCCACGAGTCTATGACAGAAGTCACTCAAGATTCAATTCATTCTGTTAGTCTGTTCGTTTGTTTCTTTACTCCACAATGTTTCACCCTTTTGATTCCCTTTTAAGACCGATACAGTTTTATAACATCCTTTTTATAAACTAGGAAAAACTGAAGTCTCGTCATTTATTTCGAGGTATGAAAGTCAAGTACTTACCCTGAAAGAATTGTTTCCTCTCTGTACTCAGGGGTAAACGAAGGGGGAGTTTTAAACTTAGAATTTTGATTCATATTAACCATAGATAAAAACTAGGAAAAACTTGATAAACACCTTTTCCAAAACGAAGAACTATGTTTCGGTACCCGTTGACGTTAAGTAGTGTTGACGAGAGGGACGGAGGACTTAAGAAACTTATTCCGTAACACACTTTAAGGTTGGAGTAATTTAGACGACAAATCGACATGAGACATGTCGGTGACTCTTAGACGAGACCCAGTTGGGAGGACGAACACTTTGGTAAATTCCGTTTGTTCTACGGACTTGGTACTCCACATTGTATTATGGTTTCAGTCTGTCGATGTAAGAAATGATGAATTCATTTAAAGATGTAAGAAACGACTAGTTTTATTTAAGAAAAAGGTAAAAATAAACCATCTGAGAAAGTCTGTTTTACAAAGAAGGAAATATATTATTTATTATAACTTCCCGGTATATCATTTTCTTGTTTCTTTAAATGAAGTCAAAGATATCGGATATTTTCCTATTCTTAGTTTCACATCTAAAGGGGACCAACTCAAGTGGTGAAATTAAGACCCTGTCTTTAAAGGAGTACCGTGACGAACCTGGTTAATTCGTGTTATAAAGAATAAAACGGAATGTTAAAACTTCGTCTTCATAGTGGAGTCTTATTGAAATATTAAAATAAGACAAGACTTCGTACTTCTCAGACACACACACACATATATATATACTACACAAGTCGGAACGTATACACTTACATACTATCCATTTACCCCTTATTATGGATGATTTTAACTCTGTCATAAGAATAAAGTGTAATAAACTGTAAAGAATATACCGTCGTTAGTGACAAAAAGAGGGATGGAACCACTGTCAGAGTTAAGTTAGTCACTGGATCTACCTTTTCTAAAATATCGGGTAATGGGTTCGAAAGTCAGTAGGGTGAACACAACACTGACTTGATCAGAAATTGAGGTTTTTATCTCAGATAATGACTTCCATGTTCTAAAAGGTTTACCTCTGTTATACCAGTGAAACGTAAACTAAAAATCTAAAAAGTGTTCATAAATATTTAAATCAATAAGTGTCACGAAGTTTATACATGTGTAAAATTCCAATTTGAATACGTAGACTTGATGTAATTATCCTACGTAATTATTCAGTGTACTTTCGTTTATTACTTAAGAGACTTTTATGTAAAATCATGGAATTCAATACGTCTAAAGATTTGTCGGTTATTACCGTTACAAACTCTAACAAATCATCTTATTGATCTTATTGTCGATACATGTAAAAACAAATAAATACAATAGTGTATTTTCGACACCGTTTACTTCTTTCTTCATCTATTTAAGTTACACAGATATGTGTGTGAGTAGAATTATGTAATATTTTATACAGTAACATTTTATACATTGCATTATTCTGTAATATTTTATATGTTCTATACAGTTATACATTTTTTCCTCCTTTGTACTAATCATTCCATTATTTTTAACTTTTCCATAAATTAAAATAATAGTCTTTTTAAAGACGTGAAACATAGAAATTATTCAAGAATTAAACATAAGAAATAAAGATATACCGTTTTACATTTAAAATCTTTTAAACTGTGAAATTATTATCTTTTGATTATTTATAATGTATATCTTTTCAAATTTTAAATTATTTGTTTTTAATCTGAAAGACTTACTACTTCGATAGAAATAAGATGAATTTTCCGTACTTAAATCTATCTATAATTACTTGACGTCTATTAGTATCTTTTTACTTTTTTATGTTTCATTGTGGAAATACTTTCTATAGTTAATACTCTTCTATAACACGTTTTACAATATAAAACAATTACAACTTATTCTAGATGTACTGTGACAAAATTAATACACTACTAAAACATGGAAGTTTAATATAGAAACGTAATTCTTTAAAGTCTCTTAATATAATAGAAATAATAAAGTACTTTTATATTTGTGATCGGTAGATTCTAAAATAAAATTTTTCGGTTCACCTCTTCTAGACCTAAAAAATTTAATGAAAAAGAATGTCAATTTCGGTTTATCAGATAACCGTCTTTATTATTAGGTGTTTGAAATTACAGTTAGGAAGACGTGGTGATAGGATCCATGATCTCAATTATTTAGTAATTAAGACAGTAACAGCCAATTATCGAGTACTAGATCGAACCCCAAAAAATATTTATTCAGTCATTAGTAGTAAGTTTACTGATTTACGTTTCGTCTCAAGGTGACCTGTATTAAAAACATTTATTTGATTTCTCCAGTTGAAATACGTCGTCTTTATTTTTTACTGGATATTTCCTCCACTGACTCCTTTATTTTTAGACTTGTAATTTTTTTTCGGTATACCTCCACAGTTGTGATCATACAATCGTATTGAACGGACCTCTTAGGGTCCCTGCCCCCTCGGACTACCCGACGGTAGATACCCCAGCGTGTCTCAACCTGTGCTGACTTCGCTTAATCGTCGTCGTCGTCGTCGTCGTCGTCATTACTCTATCCACAAAAACAAAAACAAAAAAAAAGTAAAAAAGGTCAAAGTTTGGGTATTTATAGTTCATAGTTGAAGTATTACGGATTCCACTGTTTACTTTCCTCTGTTAAGATTGAAGATCTTATATTGTCTTCTTTAGAAATTTCATTTAGAGTCTAACATCTGTATAAGTATTTTGAACATTTTGTACTTACCTATTAACGAAGTAAATGAAGACTTTGTTTACGATAGAATCTTTTTATTCCCCCCTCCATTGCCTAAATATCTGACTACCTAACTAACTATCTATGTAAGTACTTTGTACTCATTTATCGACTGTCACGTCGAGGGTCACGTGTTTAAAATTCGTCGGAGATGTCCCAAGTCTATTTTCGGTACCACTGGTGTAAGATATTTGTTTTTCTTGATTATTTCCCAAACCGAAATTGAATTTTCAAGAGCACGGTAACTCATTAAAAGGACACGGTATATGAATCGAGAACAATACTGGATTAATACGTATTAAGAAAACCTTATCCTAGTACTGTTGATACGAATAATGTTCAGTCGTTGGTAAATTTCTGAAAACGGTTTCTGTACGTACACCGTTTCGTCCCTGAACCTCAGACGTAGTTTAAAATATTGGTGTTTCTTTTTAGTCTTACTTTTGTAGAAAACTTTTGTTATAAAACCAAAAGGGATCTGGCTTGATATAAAAAGTCTGTAAATTTCTTTCCGTTTATTAACTGAATTTTCCGTACTACGAGTCTGTAATATTTTCCATTATGTTGTGTCCCTTTGTAAGTTCTCTCTAAGTGTCAAAATAACCTAGGAAACGACAACAAGTGAGTCATTCAGTACAGATTGAGAAACAATGGTGTACTTGACGTCGTGAGGTCCGAAGGGACAGGAAGTGACAGAGAGACTCAAACGAGTTTTAGTATAGGGAACTCACTCCCTACGGTACGTTTGTAGTGTAGGAGACAATGGGGGAAGAAGAGAACGGGAGTCAGAAAGGTCGTAGTCCCAGAAAAGGTTTCTCAGACGAGTAACGTAGTCCACCGGTTTCATAACCTCCAAATCGAAGTATAGTCAGGAAGGCTACTTATAAGTCCAAACTGAAGGAAATACTAACTAACCAAACCAGAGAAACGACAGGGTCCATGAGAGTTCTCAGAAGATGTCGTGATGTTAAGTTTTCCTAGTTATAAAACGTGGGTCGGAAGAAATACCGGGTTGAGAGTGTAGGTATGTACTAATGACCTTTTCGATATGGAAACTGAGATGTCTAGAACAAACGTTTCATTACAGAGACGGAAAATTATGAGACAGATCCAAGTAGTATTGAAAAGAATGTTCTCCGTTCGTAGAAAATTAAAACACCGACGTTAGTAGTATGCATCACTAAAACCTCGGGTTCTTTTATTTTGGAAAGTCTTCTTCATTTTGAGAGTGATAAACGTCTATTGTACTAGGAGATATGTCTTTTGGGATTTCCCAGGTGGTCTTTTAACGATCTCGATTAGTTACTTATATCATTTCAACGTCCTGTATTTAAGTTGTGTGTCTTTAGGGAACGTAAGGATGTAATTATTACTCTTTCATCTTTTTCTTTAATTCCTTTGTTAAGGTAAGTGGTAACGTTACTTTTCTTATTTTATGAATCCTTATATAGATGGATTTCTTTGACTTCTGGATGTATATCTTTTAATATTTTGTGACTACTTTCTTTAGTTTGTCTTGTGATTAGCTACCTCTTTATATGGTACAAGTACCTAGTCTTCTTAGTTATATCACTTTTACTCATATGATGGGTTGCGTTAGATGTCTAAGTTACGTTAGGGATAGTTCGATGGTTTTCATAAAAAGTGTCTCGATCTTGTTTATTAAAGTGTTAAACATACCTTTATGTTTTTTGGAGCTTATCGGTTTCGTTAGAACTCTTTCTTCTTACCTTGACCTCCTTAGTTGGACGGACTGAAGTCCGAGATGATGTTTCGGTGTCAGTAGTTCTGTCATACCATGACCGTGTTTCTGTCTTTATATCTAGTTACCTTGATTTATCTTTCGGGTCTCTATTTAGGTGTGTGTATACCTGTGGAATAGAAACTGTTTCCTCCGTTTTTATATGTGTCCTCATTTCTGTTAGAGAAGTTGTTCACCACGACCCTTTTGACCAGTTGGTGAACATTTTCTTACTTTGATCTAGTGAAAGATTGTGGTGTGTGTTTTTATTTGAGTTTTACCTAATTTCTAGATTTACATTCTGGTCTTTGATATTTTGAGGATCTCCTCTTGTATCCGTTTTGAGGCTGTATTTAGTGTCGTCCTAGGAGACACTAGGTGGCTGGTCTTATGACCTTTATTTTCTTTTTTATTTGTTTACCCTAGATTAATTTTAATTTTCGAAGACGTGTTGTTTCCTTTGATATTGGTTCCACTTTTCTGTCGGAAGTCTTACCCTCTTTTATATCGTTTACTTCGTTGACTGTTTGTTGATTAGAGTTTTTATATGTTCGTTGAATACGTCGAGTTAAGGTCTTTTTATTTGTTGAGTTAGTTTTTTTACCCGGTTTCTTGATTTATCTATAAAGAGGTTTCTTCTGTATGTCTACCGATTGTTTGTGTACTTTTCTACGAGTTGTAGTGAGTAATAGTCTCTTTACGTTTAGGTCTGGTGTCACTCCATGGTAAAGTGTGGTCAGTCTTACCGACGCTAGGTTTTCAGATGTTCGTTATTTACGACCTCTCCCACACCTCTTTTCCTTTGGGAGAATGTGACAACCACCCTTACGTTTGATCATGTCGGTGATACCTCTTGTCACACCTCTAAGGAATTTTTTGACTTTTATTTTCACAGAATACTGGGTCATTAGGGTGACGATCCGTATGTGTGGTTCCTTTGGTCTTAACTTTCTCTGTACACATGGGGTTACAAGTAGTATCGTGACAAATATTATCGGTCCTGTACCTTCGTTGGATCTACGGGTAGTCGTCTACTTACCTATTCTTTCGTCACCATGTATATGTGTTACCTCATAATGAGCCGGTACTTTTTATTATGTAAACTTAGTCAAGATTACTCCACCTACTTTGACCTCGGATAATATGTCTCACTTCATTCTGTCTTTCTTTTTGTGGTTATGTCATATGATTGTGTATATATACCTTAAATCTTTCTACCATAGATACGTTCTATCGTTTTTTCTGTGTCTACATATCTTATCTGAAAACCTGAGACACCCTCTCCCTCTCCCACCCTACTAGACCCTCTTACCGTAACTTTCTACATATGATGGTACATTCTTTGCTTAGCGGTCAGATACAAGTTATGTCCTATGTCCTACGAACCCCGACCACGTGCCCCTACTAGGTTACTCTACTATACCTCACCCTCCACCTTCCCCCCAAGTCTTAACCCTTGTAAAGAGGTTTCTTCTGTATACCTACCGATTGTTTGTGTACTTTTCTACGAGTTGTAGTGAGTAATAGTCTCTTTACGTTTAGTTCTGGTGTCACTCCATGTGGGCACCGACTAAGTACAGTTATTTACCGTTTTGGTTATGTCATAACATTTCGTTTTATTTCGTTTTTATTTTTAATTTTTTTATTAATACTTTCACTAAATCTTAATATTTCCGTTTTTTTTTTCTTTCTTTTCTTTTCTTTTGGAAAGTGACAAAAATGAAAAAGGGGTAAATAGACGGTATTTGACTACCCTGACCTACGGTAGGTACTAGAAGTACAAAACTTATAACTCAACATTCGGCCCAAAAAGTGAAAAGAGTAAGTGGAATTAGTTCCCCGAGTCGTTAGAATAAAAACGAAGACTCAGTAAGTCGGGTCGCACAACGTACATACAGACACACATACGTACGATTCAGTGAACTCAGCACAGGTTGAAAAACACTGGGATACCTGACATTGGGTAGTCCGAAGAGACAGATACCCTAAAATGTCCGTTCTTATGACCGTACCCAACTCCTCAGATGGAGACCCCCTAGAAGTCTTACGTCCCTACCTTTGGTACAGAGGACCCTGAGGACGTAACGTCAGTCTAAGAAATGACGACTCGGTAACCCCTTCGGGAAACGTACTACATGACACGTATATTTAATTTATTCGTTCCACTGTTATATATCAGAACTACATGAGGAAAGGGTTAAAACTTGGTCAGACAACAAGGTACTGACAACGAAGAACAGGACGTATGTCCAAAGAGTCCTCTGTCCATTTCACTATACCATAAGGGTAAAGATTCTTAAAAGTTCAATCAATACTAAGTGTATCAGTTTCCGTAATCTTATCAGTTACTTCGTCTTCATCTAAAGAAAAACCTTAAGGGAACTAAAGACACTGGATCCCCTACAACCATTAAACTACAGACCACGGAGGACGAAAAGATTTAGGTCGAACATGTAAACCTTAAAGGACGATTTCGGATCTCCCTTCTTAAAACTCGTATTAAAACGATTGTATACTTCACTCACGTTAACATGTCATTAAACTGGTAAGAAACCGTAACTCAAAGAAACTCTAATCCTACTTTTGGGTGGAAAAGGTCAGCACACCGGTGACGACTTATAAGGTTTAAACGACCGTATAACTCACGTCGTGAAAGTGTCGTAGTAGAAAATCCTAAACTTTATCGAGTGGACCTTAAGGTAGTGGCGGTAATAGAAACAAGTATCCCTACGAAGGATTCCGGGTGAACTGAAGTGTGAGGTCCTACAGATCGATATCCACTCACTAGTGTGGTAGTAACAAAAGACCCAGTAATTCTGGAAAAACGTATCGGGAAGACGTATAGGAACGGTGGAGAAGAATTATAGAAGACTAAGACAATCCAGGATCGGAAAAGACAGAAAATAACACGGGTAGAAACGTATTTTACAAGGGAACCATAGACCAAAGGAACTTCTCTAGAGATCAGAAAGAGTAAGATAATAAAAGGAGATTACAAAAAGTAACAAGTGAATCCTTCTGAAAGAATAGAGAGGAACGATAAGAGACCTTGTGACGTAAGTCAACCCATATAGAAAGGGAAAGAGGAAACAGAAAGTGAAAAGAAAAGAGTCGATGAACATTCCGGAGAAGTCTGTTGGTGAAACGGAAGAACGTGAAACAAAGGGAGAATCCCAATCAAAACCAGTGGTGAAGGATATGTTCCAAACTTTTGAGACACGTATCAAGAAGTCCGTGAGACAGATGTTCTAGATTAGGTGACTTAGATAAGTATTCGAGGTGACATATTAGTATTCCCTATACTAAATTCAGCATGGGCTTACTGATCACCAAGAAGTCAAGTCAAGTCAACGAATCAGTACAGACTGAGAGACGTTGGGGTACTTAGTGTCGTGCGGTCCGGAGGGACAGGTAGTGGTTGAGGGTCTGAAGTGGCTTTGAGTACAGGTAGCTCAGTCACTACGGTAGGTCGGTAGAGTAGGAGACAGCAGGGGAAGAGGACGGGGGTTATGGAGGGTCGTAGTTTCAGAAAAGGTTACTAAGTTGAGAAGCGTACTCCAACGGTTTCGTAACCTCAAAGTCGAAATCGTAGATTCGCGTGTCATTCGTGTCCGCCGGCGCTCGGCCGTGTCATTCGCGTCCGCCGGCGCTCGGCCGTGTGATTCGCGTCCGCCGGCGCTCGGCCGTGTGATTCGCGTCCGCCGGCGCTCGGCCGTGTGATTCGTGCCGGCTCTCCTCGATGGGGTGAAGGTTCCAGTCCCCGTCGCCGGATCTCACGGTCCGACCCTACCACGTCCTTACCGGCTCTCCTCGATCGGTCGCAGGCTCCAGTCCCCGCCACCGACTCTCCTCGATCGGACGTAGGTTCCAGTCCCCGCCGTCGACCCTCCTTGATGAGGTGCAGACTCCAGTCCCCGTCGCCGGCCATCCTCTGTGGGACGCAGGTTCTAGTCCCCGCCGGTCCTCTTCGGTGGAGCGTAGGCTCCGGTCCCCGTCACTGGAACTCCTCGGTGGGTCTCGGGCTCCGGTCCCGGCCGCCGACCCTCTTCGTTGGGCTCCTCACCACCGACGCGTCCGTGTCCTCCTGGATCTCCTCGATAGGGTGCAACTTCCAGTCCTTACCACCGTCATTCCTCTATGGGGAGTAGGTTCCATTCCTTGTCACCGACACGAAACGATCTCGTCGGCACTTCTCTATGGGGTACGGTTCCATTCTCTTTGGGTTCATTCTACCATTCACAACGTTCTCCCGTAGTCTCCCGTCTGTGCGACTTTGGTAAGAGTGTCTTTTGATCAGTTATATTAGTGTGATCCTGGTCTCGGAACAGATTGAGTTACATTGGTTCGGTACGGACACCCCGTTGGGTTCTGACCGCCCACTACCACCTCTCCGGACTGTCTTACATCAGGTGACCTCTTCCCTTACCGTTTGGTGAAGTTATAAGAACGGAACTCTTGGGGTACTTGCCATACTTTTCCGTTTTACTATCCTATGGTTTTCTCCTTGAGGGGTCCAGTAATCCACGGGTTATACGATGACCTCTAGTCACCTCTTTATTGAGGTCTTTTTTACTTCCCTACCTCACTTTCGTTTTTGTTATGGGTCAACACCTATACTGAACACTATCTTCGTTCTAGACTACAACATTTCTCGTTATAACGTATCCTTGGACCTTACAGTCCAGGTACTTAGTTTCGTTTAACCTTCACCAATTTGTTCTCTACCGTTCCCACTTGCAGGTGTAAGATCCTTAGTCGCTTGATTTTACTTGACCTTACCCACTTAAATTGAGTCTACTGGTAATGTAGATGATGACGCCCGTCCTTTGGGAGTCTTCTTTACCTCATCGGTAGTACCAGTTGGTTTCTCAGGCTTTACGTCATGATCCTACTTTAGAGTTTTTGCTGTCTTACTAGAGACAAACAGAGGTTCCGTTTGATAAGTTATAGTGTCAATAGGTTCAGATACGGGGTTGGTCATTACGACTTCTTCGACTTCAACTTGCCAAAATACTTCTGGATGTTCTGGAAAATCTTGATTGTGGGTTTTTTCTACAGGAAAAGTAATATCCCCTGACCTTACGTTTTCATCATTCAGTTCTTTGTGGACCTCATTGTCCGTTTAAACCGGAACCTTACGCCTTACTTCGTCCCGTTTCTGATTATCTCGAAACGGTTCTTTTACGTGACTAGTATCGTTTATGGAAGAAGGTTTTTGTGTTCTCTTCTGAGATGTGTACCTGTAGTGGTCTACCAGTTGTGACTTTAGTCTAACTAATATAAGAAACGTCGGTTTCTACCTCTTCGACAAATGTCAGTTGTTTTTGTTCTGGTCCTCGACTGACACCGAGTCTAGTACTTGAGGAATAACGGTTTAAGTCTGAATTTAACTTCTTCCATCCCTTTTGGTGATCTGGAAAATCCATACTGGATTTAGTTTAGGGAATACTAATATGTCACCTTCACTCTTTATATAAATTCCCAGATCTAGACTATCTACCTCACGGACTATTTGATACCTTACTCCAAGCACTGTAACATGTCCTCTGTCCCTAGTTCTGGTAGGGGTACCTTTTCTTTACGTTTTGTCCTTTTACCGACAGACCCCTCCGGAATGCTTATCGACACTTTCCTTCTCTCCACTTTTCGTTTCCTATCTTCCTTTCTATATTCGTAGACTTACGTCTCAAGGTTTCTTATCGTCCTTCTCTATTCTTTCGGAAGAAGTCGCTAGTTACGTTTTAGCTCCTTTTGTTGTCTTACCCTTTCTGATCTCTAGAGAAGTTCTTTTAATCTCTAGGGTTCCCTTGTAAAATACGTTTCTACCCGAGCTATTTCCTGTCTTTAAGAGACCTAGATTATCTTCGTCTTCTATAATTCTTCTCCAACGTTCTTATGTGTCTTCTTGACATGTTTTTTCTAGAAGTGTTGGCTCTATTAGTACTATTACACTAGTGATTAGATCTCGGTCTGTAGAACCTTTCACTTCAGTTCATCCGGAATCTTTCGTAGTGATACTTGTTTCGATCTCCTCCACTACCTTAAGGTCAACTCGACAAAATTTTAGGACTTTCTACTACAACATTTTCACGACGTGAGTTATACGGTCGTTCAAACCTTTTGAGTCGTCACCGGTGTCCTGACCTTTTTCAGTCAAAAGTAAGGATCAGATTTCTTTCCGTTACGGTTTCTTACGAGTCTGATGGCGTCTTAACCTGTGTAGAGTGTACGATCATTTCATTACGAGTTTTAAGAGGTTTGGTCCGAAGTCGTTATGCACTTAGTACTTGAGGGACTACAAGTCCGACCAAAATCTTTACCGTCTCCTTTGTCTCTAGTTTAACGGTTGTAGGCGACCTAGTACCTTTTTCGTTCTCTCAAGGTCTTTTTGGAGATAAAGACGAAATGACTGATACGGTTTCGGAAACTGACACACCTAGTGTTCTTTGAAACCTTTTAAGACTTTCTCTACCCTGATGGTCTGGTAGACTGGACGGAGAACTCTTTAGACATACGTCCAGTCCTTCGTTGTCAATCTTGACCTGTACCTTGTTGTCTGACCAAGGTTTATCCTTTTCCTCATGTAGTTCCGACATATAACAGTGGGACGAATAAATTGAAGAGACGTCTCATGTAGTACTCTTTGTGACCTGACCTTCTTTGTGTTCGACCTTAGTTCTAACGACCCTCTTTATAGTTATTGGACTCTATACGTCTACTGTGGTGGGAATACCGTCTTTCACTTCTCATCGATTTTTCGGAGAACTACTTTCACTTTCTCCTCTCACTTTTTCAACCGAATTTCAAGTTGTAAGTCTTTTGCTTCTAGTACCGTAGACCAGTGTAGTGAAGTACCCTTTATCTACCTCTGTGTCACCTTTGTCACAGTCTGAAATAAAAACCCCCGAGGTCTTAGTGACGTCTACCACTGACGTCGGTACTTTAATTTTCTGCGAATGAGGAACCTTCTTTTCAATACTGGTTGGATCTATCGTATAACTTTTCGTCTCTGTAATGAAACGACTGATTCTAGGCAGATCAGTTCCGATACCAAAAAGGACACCAGTACACCTACACTCTCAACCCGACACTTCTTCCGACTCACGGCTTCTTAACTACGAAAACTTGACACCACAACCTCTTCTGAGAACTTTCAGGGAACCTGACGTTCCTCTTAGTTGGTCAGGTAAGACTTCTAGTTGGGACCCTAAAGAAACCTTTCTTACTACAATTTCGTCTCCGAGGTCATGAAACCGGTGGAGTACGTTTCTCAACTGAGTAACCTCCTCTGACACTACGACCCACCCTAACTCCCGTCCTCCTCTTCCCCTGTTGGGTCCTACTCTACCGACCTACCGTAGTGATTGAGCTACCTACACTCAGACCCACTTGAGACCCTCTACCACTACCTGTCCCTCCGGACCACACGACGTTAAGTACCACAGCGTTTCTCAGCCTGTGCTGACTCGCTGACTTGACTTGACTTGACTAGTCAGGAAGGTTACTTGTGGGTTCTGAATAGAAGAAATCTTACCTAACTATAAACTTTATAACTATAAAGTTATCTTTATAACTATAAAGAGGGCCGTTAGAACTAAGGTCGAACACGAAGAAGGTCGGGTCGCAAAGAGAACTACATGAGACGTATATTCAATTTATTCGTCCTACTGTTATATGTCGGAACTACATGAGGAAAATCAGGGTAGTTTATATGGAGTTCTCTAATTTTCCTGTCAGAGGGATGTACCCAAACCTCCTGATAGACCGTTGAGTCTCTCCTTCCTCAGGTTAAAATTCTCAAAGGTTGTGTAAACTTTTCGAATGACAAGTTCATTCGAAAAGTTTACACAACTATCTGACGGATATCTTCTGACTGATAAGATCATAAAGAAAATTAGTTACTATCACACTGATCCAGGTATACATCAGTTATTTCGATTCATTGAATCCTTTAGAGAAATTACTGATATCATATACTTGAAATTAGTGTGAGTCTGTAAAATGTTAACACTCGTCAACTTGTAATCACCCTATAGAGTATTTTTCGTTGTCCAAATCACTCAGACACGTAGTGATTTCTACTTACTTACTTACTTCGAAAGTAATAAATAAAATAAAATAACTATTTTGGGAATATATGTTTACAGATTGGAAAATCGATCATATAATTCAATATGGATACGTCTCGGTCACCGTACACATTTTCTTGATACAAAATAGACATGACACGGACAATTAAAGGCTATATAAGTAAAGGTAAAGACTAAATTAAACCACCCAAAAAAAAAAAAAGTACTTAAAATCTCCAATTATAATTGTCGATTTACAGTACCTGATTCTGACTTCTGTGTTATTACAAACTTTTTATACGTGTGAACTAGGTGAAGTGAGTACTTACACATAATTGTACAGTGTGTGTGTGTTTTCTACACAGAATATTTATTTTCACGGTGACTCGAGATACTATTAAAAGGTGTAGTAATATAAGGTTGTTCAAAAACATGTCTTAAGTCTTCAATCATCAATTTTTTATAACCGTCTCTTTGGAATAAAAGTTATTTTTATATTTATATTTTATTTATAAAATAACTTATACAAATAAAACGTACTATTTAAAATTATCAAAGTAAAAGATTCAGTTAATTACCTTGAAAGTCAACTTCCATACGGTTTTGAAAACTTAAATACGGGAACGGAAGGTGTTTGAAGTTATTTTATCAATCTTTCTTTTGAAAGATTTAGGAAGTTATTAACCCCTCTTCTACTATTCATGTATAAAACGTTCGTCTATTATAGTTCATATTTCTGTTTAATATTGAATAATAGTCTGGATACTTTTGTGTCAGTTGTGACCTCTTTAATTTTTTGAGTTAAACTCGGTATTGTAGAAGTTTTATGATTCTTTAACCGTTGTGGTCAATGGTGACTTATATTTCTATACCAACTCCGAGTTTTCACCAAACTGACTTTTTAATACATTTTGTAAAACATAACTTTATAACCAACCGATCTTAACATTGTTTTGTGACGTTTGAACCATCGAACTTGTTTTCTTCACATGATAAAGAGCAAGGCCTCCGACGTTTAGATTCTGGTTCCGTGTCTGTCTCATTCAGGAAGACAACAGAAACTATGTGTTAGACAAGGTAAGGAGAGAGGATCGAAGACCACTAGACGATCGTTAGAATACACAAGGACCCGAAAGGACCACCGAGTCTCCCATTTCGTGGACGGACGTTACACCCTCTGTGGCCAAACTAGGGGTACAGCCCTTCTAGGGGACCACTTCCTTTGATGTTGGGTAAGGTCATGAGAACAAACCTTTTAGGGTACATACCTCTTCGGACAATCCGATAAAAGTACCCCACAGCTTCTCAACCTGTGTTTACGTGCTAAAGTGAACATATACAGGGAACCGATCATCTACGTAGCGGGACTAGAGACGGAACTATAAGTGTACTGCAGAAAGGACATACGTCAGATAGAAGTTTAAAGGGGAAAAAGATACTTATGGTTATTGTGACCTAATCCGCAGATAGGTTCACCATAGTAGAATTGAACTAATGTAGACATTTCTGTGATAAAAGTTTAACCCAGTATAAGACTCCACCCTCCACATCCTAAAGTTGGATCCCTAAAACACTCCTGTGTCAAGTGGGATATTATAACACTTAAGGTATAAAGGAGGAGGGGAGGTACGTCGACCTTATGATAGAGAGGTTGGAGTCGTTTTCTCCAGACTATGAGACCTATTACAGTGTTAAGACGTCAGATTACTTGACAAGAATCGGTATGAAACTCCAAGAGGTACACGTTGTCAAAATGAAGATACTCGAAAGTGGAGTGGTCCATTGAGTAATTTACCCTGAAACAAAAAGACTCTCACACAACCATACTTATCAATATTTTGACCTGAGTTTGTACATTCAATGTTACTACAGAGCGTAACGTTAGAATCTTATCAAAGGTTACGTACTACTGAATTTCTCTAAAATAATTAGTCATGGTGTAATTACACAAATAACTACGTTTACTAATTTTAAACCATACGTTGTGTAGACAGTCAAAACACAGTAAAGTCGAAAATTCTCTCAATTTTTATTGGTAGGTTTCACTTTAAGTTTCTTTTGGTGATTTAGTCAGAGAGTCGTTTTGACATTCCTAGATGTTCTTAAACTTTCGGGGAAGATGTATTTAAATTTTCGTAAACAAACAAACGAACAAAGTTAACCATAAGGAGTAATTACGGATTCTTTGAATAACGGGTTTTCGGAAAAAAAAAAGGAAACCAAGTGTCCGGGTAAAGTCTTATTATACCCGGTCGAGAAATCCTTTTATGTTCATACGCAAAATTTGTTCTAAGAGTTAAAAAACGTATCAAAAGAAATTTAACGTTCTGTCTTTATAAACTTAAAAACTGACTTTTTATCTCGACTGAAACGGTTATAAGACTGGGAATTACTGTCAGTATATCCAGTGAATTCACTATACTATCGGAAAATCAAAAGAAATAGAAATTTCGATCTTTCCATTCACTTTTACTTCAGCGAGTCAGCACAGGTTGAGACACTGGGGTACCTGACATCGGATGGTCCGAGGAGACAGGTACCCTAAAAAGGTCCGTTCTCACGACCGTACCGAACGGTAAAGGAAGAGGTCCCCTAGAAGGGTTGGGTCCCTGACTTGGACCCAGAGGGAGTAACATCTGTCTGTGAAAATGGTGGACTCGGTGGTTCATTCCATTAATAGGAACATAATATTCAAAAACATTATTAATTTACTACGTCATATGTATTTCATAACCTTTGTTATAAAAGACAGATATAAAGAAAGTTCACATGGATCTTCAAACCAAATTCACCTTTGTTAACCTAGTTGTAGATGTAGAAGTTTACTGTAATTACGAACAACAATATCCAATTTAACACAGGGGTGTTTTCTTATATAACTTTACCTGTAGTTTTATTTGTTAAAGAAATTTTAAATTGAATCATTGACTAAATGTAGTAAATAATACATTACATAAGATGTTTACGTTTACTACTAATACATATCCAAGTTTTATTTTAATAAGTTCCATAAAAACTCTTCCTATATAACTTCAGGATTGGGGAACATTGTGATTAACACTAGAGTATACCTTTGAAAGGACTTTCTGTCTCGAGTAGTTCAATTTTTATTCCTATAACACTACCCGAGATTAGATTACATTGACTATAGGAATATTTTTAGTCATTAAAAATTATTTTATTCATTCAGTACCCATACATTACATGTCGTACCATTGATATTGATTAATGTGACATAACACATAAACATTCAACGGTTGTCTCATATAGAATTTTTAATAGTAACATCTCTTCTTTAAGAATTTAATAAATATCACTGAACGATCGATCTAAAAACCACCACTGAGAAAACTTTATATATGTTTATAGGTTAATAATACAAGATGGTGGACTTTGTACATTACAAAACCATTAAAAAACAGGATTCTCTTTTGATTACTTATAATCAGTGAACTCTTGAAAATTTTATTTTAGTTTAAAATAGGTCAGTTATTATTTTTAGATATACCGTAATTTGTAGGTAAAATAAAATAAACTATCCCAGTCAGTCAGTCAAGTCAGTGAGTCAACACAGGTTGAGACGCTGGGGTACCTGACGTCGTGCTGTCTGAAGGGACAGTCAGTGGTCGAGGTCCTCGAATGAGTTTAAGTGCAGGTAACTCAGTCACTACGGTAGGTTGGTAGAGCAGGAGACAGTAGGGGAAGAGAACGGAAGTGAGAGAGGGTCATAGTCCCAGAAAAGATCACTCAGTTAAGAAGTATAGTACACCGGTTTGATAACTAACCTCAAAGTTGAAGTCGTAGTCGGGAAGGTTACTTATAAGTCCTGACAAAAGGAAATCCTATCTGACCAACATAGAAGAACGTCTGGTTCCCTGAGAGTTCTCAGAAGAGGTTTTGTGTCAAGTTTTCGTAGTTAAGAAGTCGTGAGTCGTAAAAAATATCAGATTGAAAGTGTAGGTATGTACTGATGACCTTTTTGGTATCAAAACTCATCTACCTGAAGACAACCGTCTTTGAAAACCATCGTATAGTCTGTAGACTATCCCATAGTCTCTGTAAATTATCTCATTTGTAATAAAATAACGTTTAATTTTCGACTTACTTTTAATTGGTCAGGGAAAAAACTTCTATTTTGGTGTTATAATACGTATTTATTCTGACCACCGTGATACTAAACATGTTAATTATTGGTTGTAAAAAAACTTAATTTCTAAGAACTTACGAAATGATTTTCACAGATGTCTAGTAAATGTTTTCTTATCTTTCCGGAGAAATTCTCAAGAAACTACATGTATTATAGTCTGAGGGATACAAAGAACTTTTTTTAACAAACGTACGTATATTATGAAGGGTTGATTAAACGTGAGAAATCCTACTGGGATTCCGATACTATTTTCGATGTATAAAGTTTCAAGAGTCTGTATAACCGAGAAAATTAAAAAGTAGAATTTTGCCTCGGTTAAACTGGAATCTTGAGATACTAAGTAAAAAGAGTAAGTATAAATGGTCGTTATCACCATAGACTCGAAACGTTGTTTCAAGTAGTGATTCATCCCCTCTGCAATACCCGATTTAACATAGATGAGGAAGAACGGTTCGTGTATATTTTAGGACGTGTATACTAGTGTTACTGTTATTCTTCTCTAATTACAATTAAATTGTAAGTAACCAGTAAAGAGTGACTCTGCTAAAATGACGATTTCGTGTTAAAGGATGGATTGAACAGGTAAAGTTATATCGTAGGTGAACTTGTGTGTTCGTATATGGTACACGAAATACGAAGAAATTTCCACAAAGGTATTATCGATTTTCTAATAAGAGATCGACTTAGTATGTTTTTTAATAAAATTAAATGGATCCGAAATAATACACAGTCCGTGTCAAGATTCTAGAAGTGTACATAATTTAGTCAATTAGAATTATTATTGGAACTACTGTATGGTTTGTGTCTCGTCCTCCTTTTGTCGGTAGAGTGGAGAGTAACCATTTAAAGAAATAGACATTCGTATAAAGTATAAGTAAGTACACGACTGACTCGTTAAGTTTCTTTTTGTGTGTGTGACTTTTATACATTGAGGAATAGACATCCCTTTAGACGTCGACCTCTATAAAAGATGGTAACGGTTTCTTTCCGACACAGTCACATCTTTACTTTACTTATAGAGTTATACTAGTTTCCGAGACATAACGAAAGAGGTTTTTTGCATTACTTGTACGTTACCTGACTCATAGACGTATAGACTTATAAGTGTAGTTCAGAGAGATCAATGTTCTGAAGACGGAATAACTGATACGATTTCGGAAACTGACACATAGTGTTATTTGACACCTTTTAAATCTTTCTCTACCCTTATGGTCTGGTGGACTAGACGGAGGACTCTTTGGATATACGTCCAGTCCTTCTTTGTCAATCTTGACCTGTACCTTTTTGTCTGACCAAGGTTTATCCTTTTACTCATGTAGTTCCGACATAACCTCTTCAGTTACCGTTGGATTAGGATAGGAGAACGGACCTTTTAGGGTACCTGCCTCCTGGGACCGTCCGACGCCAGGTACCCCAACGATTCTCAGTCTGTACTGACTTCACTGAATCGTCATCGTCGTTCTGACATATAACAGTACAACGAATAAATTGAATATACGTCTCATGTAGTACTCTTTACGACCCCACCTTTTTCGTGTTCGACTTTAGTTCTAACGACCCTCTTTATAGTTATTGGAGTCTATACGTCTACTGTGGTGGGAATACCGTCTTTCACTTCTCCTTGATTTTTCGGAGAACTACTTTCACTTTCTCCTCTCACTTTTTCAACCGAATTTCGAGTTGTAAGTCTTTTACTTCTAGTACCGTAGGTCAGGGTTGTGAAGTACCCTTTATCTACCCCTTTGTCACCTTTTTCACAATCTGAAATATAAAGACCCGAGGTTTTAGTGACGCCTACCACTGACGTCGGTACTTCAATTTTCTACGAATGAGAAACCTTCTTTTCAATACTGGTTGGATCTATCGTATAAGTTTTCGTCTCTATAATGAAACAGTTGTTTCCAGGTAGATCAGTTCCGATACCAAAAAGGTCACCAGTACATACCTACACTCTCAACCTGACAGTTCTTTCGACTCGTTACTTCTTAACTACGAAAACTTGACACCACAACCTCTTCTGAGAACTCTCAGGCAACCTGACGTTCCTCTAGGTTGGTCAGGTAGGATTTCCTCTAGTCTGGACCCACAAGGAACCTTCCTGACTACAACTTCGACTTTGAGGTTATGAAAACGGTGGAGTGCGCTTCTCAACAGAGTAACCTTTCCTGGAACTATGACCCTCCCTAACCCCCGTCCTCCTCTTTTCCTGTTGTCTTCTACTCTACCGACCTACCGTAGTGATTGAGCTACCTGTACTCAGACTCACTTGATGCCCTCAACCACTACCTGTCCCTCCGGACCACATGACGTTAAATACCCCAGCGTTTCTCAGTGTGTCGTGACTTTCTGACTTGACTTGACTTACCCTTTCAGTGTTGTGGAACCTGTCTAGACGAAGGTTTGAAATGTCTACACCTCTTCCCGTTTTTAAAGTAACTGTAGATTTTACATAATTTAAGTACGTAAATTGTAAATAACACACGTTTGACACTATCTACATGTTTCTACTTACTCTATAAAAATACTACGAATATAACATTAAAAGTCAACTTATGGTATTCACGATACTTTCTCACACCAGTCCAAAGAATCATATTCTCCGTTTTTTCTTTATTGTGTGTAATCCACTTAATACTATTAGAGACATTTCCTCTACTGTGACATTTAGAATTTTAGTGGATTCCGAATTGATACAATATCTATTTTTTTATTAAGTCCATCTTCTTAGTATACATACCATTCCATGACTCCTTTCTCTACGACTTAAATAAACTTCTTGTGTACATTAGTTCCACCAAATACATCCCCTCTATTGGGTCTTTATTTCTTTTGTCTAACTCTTTTAATCATCTTTACTCTAGTATTTATCTAACTATACGATACCTTTTTTTAAAACGTGTATTTTACTCATACACGGTAAAGATCTTCATTGCTCTTTACGATGTGAAAACCTCTCTTTTTTGTGTAATTATATAATACACCGAGTCTACCATTCCTTAAAAGGACTTTACTCCCTCTGGACCCAAACTAGAGACTCAACCCTTCTTGTGGACCCCTCACCGTTGGGTGAGGTCATAAGAATGGTCCTCTTAGGGGCACCTGTCTCTTCGGACCTCCCGATGTCAGGTACCCCAGCGTTTCTCACCCTGTGCTGACTCGTTGGTTCGTGACGTAATACCGAATGTTTTTAGGACTTCGTATCATTTAGAACCGTGTAATAAGTTTCCAGTAAGAATTTACGTAAACTACTATCTTTTATAACATTTATTTAAAAATAACGTTTTATGGGATGAGTGTTTCTTTAATTGTTAAAATTTAACATATGGAACTACTTAACATATTGGGTTATTTTCATTCTTCCTTTTTTGTCTCTTTTTCTTCGGTGTTTGTGTAAAATGGGGCAGGATTAGTAATGGGATTGGATGAGGGTTTTCTGAGGATTCACAATAAGCGAGTCACCTGAGAGACACTGGGGTACCTGACCCTGAGTGGTCCGAGAAGACAGACACCCTAAGAGGTCCGTTCTTATGACCTCGACCAACGGTAAAGGAAGGGGTTTTCCTGAGGGTAAGACTAACGTTTACAGTTTAATCAAAAAGAACAAAAATTTTAAATATATTTACTCCAAAACGTTAAAAACAAATATCGGTCAAATGAAACCGTGTTTTAATATACATTATAAATTAAGTAAGGTAATACCCATCTCTATTAAGTAAAAGTAATACCATATGATAAGTAAAATATTTTGATGTTTTTAAATAGGTAAGTTGAGAATGACGGTCACACCCCGATAATTTTTATTGGGATAATTATAAAAAGGATAACACAAAATAACGTGTGTACATGTATTAAAACAACCCATATTTGAAACCGAAATTTAACGATGTCATTTATGATACTTTACAGGTTATAATCATCCCTGATCTAATAAAAGGATTCATCAAAAGGTTAAATAAGAGGGTGTCCTCATATAATCTCCCCTATAGTGACTTGTAAAGACGGTTTTTGACTATAACAGACAAAAAAAAAAAAAATTCTGGTAACAATAATAGACACCATTGAGTTTCCTAAACTAAAATTAAAGAGACTGACTTCGTAGTAAAGTATATTAAATCGGTAAACTTATAAAAGAACCTTTTACGGAGAAATATAAAGAACCGGTAAAATAAGTGCTCAACTACTAAACGAACAATCCGACTAACAAATGAAGAGGTACAAAGAATAACTAAACCTCCTCAGGAATTCTTCTGAACACGAAAAAGTTTAATCGTAATAAAGACGGGTCATATAATAAATCGTTATACAAGAATATGACAATACAAAAATCTTAATTTTTAAGGGTACAATTATCTTAATCTCCATCTTCGGTTTTATAAAAATTTATCTATATAAGTTAATTATGTCGTGATAATAATTTTAAATAGAAAAAGAAACGACATTATGTAAAAATAACCCTTAGTTAAAAGGTACTCACACACAAAGACAAGATAATAAAAAGGTAGAGATACAGTCATGGTGTAACGGAATTAGAGACATAATTTTTGTTTCACGATCCATATAATTTAAACATAAATAAATATTTTGACTATTTTAAATTCCACTTCCATTAAAGGTTTGACCAGTTTTATAATCCATGTGCAAGTAAACTAAGGAATCCCCTTTGATGTTTCAACGTAAAATTTCTTAATAAACTTACATTCGTTAAAAGATCCAATTTGATGTTTTTCGTCAAATTAGGTAATTATCCTGTCTCGTAGTTCAAGACAGTGATTACGTTTATACTCAATGTGTTTCGTTGTGTAAAAGATACGCTTACGAAGTCACTCTACGGGAAAACTCTATTCGGACGTCTGTCTTCTCGAGATTTTATTGAAACCTATAGGTATTTTTATTCAGAAAGGTAGGACAAGAAAGAGTTCTAGTCGATCCAATACACACTTGGAAACGTAAAGTGTGTGTGTCTCTGTATCTGTGCCCGAGTATGTTTGTGTATATAATGTACTCTAAAACGACCTTATACTAATTTTACAACTAATTATATTTTTATAAAACTCTTTTTATATACCTGTTACATAAGAGGTACATACATGGAATATTATAGTTCAGGCGTTTGTATATGTATCTTATGTGAATCTCACATGATTTTTAACATATGAAGAAGTAAAAGAGATAATATAAGTTTAAGATAAATATCTTGAATATAAATACCTGGTATTTCTTCCGACTCGAGGTTTCTTAACTACGAAAGATGAACACCACGACCTCTTCTGAGGACTCTAAAGTACCTGTCGTTCCTCTCGTTTGGTCAGTTAGGATTTCTTTTAGTAGGGACTTATGAGTAACCTATTGACTACGTTTAAATCTTTTGAGTCGTCACCGGTGTCAAAAGTAAGGTTAGGGTTTCTTTCCGTTACGGTTTCTTACGAGTTTGATGGTGCGCTAACGTAAGTAGAATGTGCGATCATTGCATAACATATTTTAAGAGGTTCGGTCCGAAGTCGTTATACACTTGACACTTGAAGGTCTACAAGTTCGACCAAAATCTTTTCCGTCTCCTTAGTCTCTAGTTTAACGGTTGTAGGTTTTTCGTTCTCTCAAGGTCTTTTTGTAAAGACGAAATAACTGATACGGTTTCGGAAGCAGACACACCTAAGTGTTTTGGACACCTTTTAAGACTTTCTCTACCCTTATGGTCTGGTGGGCTGGACGGAGAATTCTTTGGATATACGTCGAGTCCTTCGTTGTCAATCTTGACCTGTACCTTGTTGTCTGACCAAGGTTTATCCTTTTCCTCATGTAGTTCCGACATATAACAGTGGGACTAATAAATTGAATATACGTCTCATGTAGTACTCTTTGCGACCCGACCTTCTTCGTGTTCGACCTTAGTTCTAACGACCCTCTTTATAGTTATTGTCTATACGTCTACTGTGGTGGGAATTCCGTCTTTCACTTCTTCTTGATTTCCCGGAGAACTACTTTCACTTTCTCCTCTCACTTTTTAAACCGAATTTCGAGTTATAAGTCTTTTGATTCTAGTACCGTAGGTCAGAGTAGTGAAGTACCCTTTATCTACCCCTTTGTCACAGTCTGAAATAAACCCCCCCGAGGTTTAAGTGACGTCTACCACTAACGTTGGCACTTTAATTTTCTACGAATGAGGAACCTTCTTTTCAATTCTGGTTGGATCTGTCGTATAATTTTTCGTTCTGTAGTAAAACAGTTGTTTCCAGGTAGATCAGTTCCGATACCAAAAAGGTCACCAGTACATACCTACACTCTCAACCTGACACTTCTTTCGACTCGTTACTTCTCAACTACGAAAACTTGACACCACAACCTCTTCCGAGAACTCTCAGGGAACCTGACGTTTCTCTAGGTTGGTCAGGTAAGATTTCCTCTAGTCTGGACCCACAAGGAACCTGCCTGACCACAACTTCGACTTTGAGGTTATGAAACCGATGGACTACGTTTCTCGACTCAGTAAACTTTTCTGGGACTACGACCCTCCCTAACTCCCGTCTTCCTCTTCCCGTGTTGTCTTCTACTGTACCAACTTACCATAGTGGTCGAGTTACCTGTACCCAAACTCACTTGAGGCCCTCAACCACTACCTGTCCCTCCGGACCGCACGACACCAAGTATCCCAGTGTTTGTCAGTCTGGGTTGACTCTCTGTCTTCATTTGACTTGACTACGACTTCGACTCCTGGGTTAGGGAACCGATGTACTACACTTCTGGACTGAGTATCTTTTCTGAGACTACGACCCTTTCAAACTCCCGTCCTCCTCTTCCCCCACTATCTCCTACTCTACCAACCTACCGTAGTGACTGAGTTACTTTTACTAAAACTCGTTTGAGACCCGCTATGATTTACTGTCTCTTCAGACCACACGATGTTAAGTACCTCAACGTTTCTCAGTCTGTGGTGAATTGTTAACTTGTACTTCTGTTTCATTGAGTGTCGACCCGTGGTAAGATGGTAGAGTCGGAGGACACAGTAAGAGGAGAATAGGGTCCTTCGGTCTTAATATCAGTGTAGACTGGAGAGTTTTAAAGGATTTGTAACGTATATAAAAATACGGAGTGCAGAAATGTCAATGAATAAGTAATGTACTTTACAAAAAAAAAAAAAAAGTGGGAGTTAAGAGACGATCCGTTCACAGAGACATTTGTTTCGGTTCTGTTTATAGTAGTGATGAGATCCTGATAAAGTCTGACTAAAGTAAGGTGGATGGGTTATCTTTAAGAAGGTAAATATAGGTGGAAAAATACCGTTAAACATAAGAGAATGAAAACTCTACTACGACATTGTGTGACTCATTTTCGTGACTGAGGTCTTAGTCTACGGAAACTCAAACTCAGTACTTAAGTAATGACTACTTGACACGTGGAACTCGTTTAAAGAGTTTGAGAGTTCAAAGAGTTTGAAGTTAAGAGTTGAAGGAGAAGAAATTTTACCTATATCGTTATACGATACCTGACGACATTCGTAATATGTTCCATTATACGTATTGTGAATTTTAACACGAATCGTATAAGAAATTATTAAATGGAAAATATAAGTCAAGTCAAGTTAAGTCAGTGAGTTAGCACAGGCTGAGAAACGTTGTGGTACTTAGTGTCGTGCGGTCTGGAGGGACAGGTAGTGGTTGAGGGCCTCCAGTGAGTTTGAGTACAGGTAGCTCAGCCACTACGGTAGGTCGGTAGAGTAGGAGACAACAGGGGAAGAGGAGGAAAGGGGTTAGGGAGGGTCGTAATCCCAGAAATGGTTACTCAGTTGAAAAGCGTACTCCACCGGTTTCATAACCCCAAAGTCGAAGTCGTAGTTAGGAAGGTTACTTGTGAGTCCTGACTAGAGGAAATCCTACCTGACCAACCTAGAGGAACGTCAGGTTCCCTGAGAGTTCTCAGAAGAGGTTGTGGTGTCAAGTTTTCGTAGTTAAGAAGCCGTGAGTTGAAAGAAGTGTCAGGTTGAGAGTGTGGGTATGTACTAGTGACCTTTTTGGTATCGGAACTGATCTACCTGTAAACAACCGTTTCATTATAGAGACGAAAACTTATACGATAGATCCAACCAGAATTGAAAGGAAGGTTTCTCATTCTCAGAAAATTAAAGTACCGACGTCAGTGGTAGACGTCACTAAAACCTCGGGGTTTTTTATTTCAGACTGTGACAAAGGAGACAAAGGGGTAGATAAAGGGTACTTCACTAACCTGACCTACGGTACTAGAAGTAAAAGACTTACAACTCGAAATTCGGTTGAAGAAGTGAGGGGAGAAAGTGAAAGTAGTTCTTCGAAAAATCAAGGAGAAGTGAAAGACGGTATTCCCACCACAGTAGACGCATAGACTCCAATAACTATAAAGAGGGTCGTTAGAACTAAGGTCGAACACGAAGAAGGTCGGGTCGTAAAGAGCATTACAAGAGACGTATACAATTTATTGGTCCCACCATCATATGTCGGAACTGCATAAGGAAAAGGATAAACCTTGGTCCCAGAACAAGGAAAATAGAATCAATAAACATTTATACGGACTGAGGAGAAAGATTTTTTGAGGACCTTTATTCCTTATAAAATAGTAGAAGGATAGTGGTTACCAATAACGATCTATTGTATTTTTGGGGTGATTTACAACTAAAATTAAAAAGACACATAGTCGAACACAAGACAGTCTTTCTATGTTCGGTGAAGTCTATGACTTTTGTGTTAGATTAAATTATATAAACTCAGTAATATTTATCCTACCGGTCTTCGTGACTTCAGTCTTCTTCGAAGAGAATCCAAAGTCTAGATGATGATATCTATACCGGGTCCATCAGTCCTTGAGTAACGACGACGGGTCCAACCTTGGAAGGTCCTTAAAAGGTGAATACCAGTGTCGACAGTATGTTCTAGTTCCATCTTACGAGAGTTCCCATACAGGTACCTTCATGGGAGTAGATGGACAGAGAAGATACAAGGTTTTTCGTACTCACGTTACGTCACCTCTGGTGTCTTCCTAAAACCAGTTACAATTAATAGATAAGAATAGATAACAATATTTAATATCATAAATGGAAAATTTATGTTTTCATTAACTTACAGTCGTTAAAGTATGTCAAGTTGTAGTTGTATATGAATTTATACATCTCTATCGTGTAAAAAATATCAATAACACTATCATCGACGATTCGAGAAAAACGAGGTAATGGTGGATTTATTTACAATCGTTAGTAGTTGGTTTAAGTTCTGACCGGACTGATCAAAATTTAGGATATTCTTGTGTTAAATGGTTTCAGCTACCGAGTCACGGTCTTCTTCTAACCTCAGTATCCACGTACGCTCTTGTAGAAATAAAAGTACAAAAGGAGTAGCACCAGAATTAAACAAATCGCCTCAGAAGTGTCTTAGACAGTTATAGTTTTAAGTGATAGGTAGGGAGGGTGGGTGTCCTAGTACCTGACCGTCGGCCATCAAAATGGAAATAAGTTAAAAGTGAGAGATGAAACGGACTTCAACCTTGAGTGAAGTCTAATTGTCGAGAGTTAGATAACCGATCGTGTCGGTATTATGAACGATCTTTAAAACTTCAGTCTGTATTAAGAACTTCGAAGACTGAAAGGAAGGGTATTCTGGAGATCCTATAACTGTCAACGAATAAAACCCAAAGACTGAAAATAGTGTTTGGGAACATGAACTATCAAATTTTTTTCTGTTCTTGATAATAATAATACACTCTTAAATGTGGGGTGAAACGAAGGGACTACCGAGTCGATCATTTCTTAGAAGGACGTTACACCCTCTGGACCTAAACTAGGGACCCAGACCTTCTATGGGACTTCTCCCCTTACGTTAGGTGAAGTCATAAAAAGGGACCTCTTAGGACACCTGTCTCCTCGGACCTCGATGTCAGGTATCTTAGTGTTTCTCAGTCTGTCCTGACTCGTTGATTGTGGAAGTGTGGAAACAACATCATTAAACAACTCACTGTTCTAGTATCTTTCGTGAATCTTTCAGATCCGGTTAACTGTAGTTTTCCGTCTCCCTCTCGATATTTTATTTGTGACCTCTTCTTTTTCACAGGATACCCCGATTTTAAAAAGTTCTTATCTTTGGTTCGTCTTTTTTTTTTCTTTTAACTGACTGTTTCTGTCTTCGGTACGCTGTGACCTATTCTGACACGAATCAAACAAATCAACGAGTCAAGTCAAGTGAAGTCAAGTCAGCGAGTCAGCACAGGCTGAGAAACACTGGGGTACTTAGTGTCGTGTGGTCCGGAGGGACAGGTAGTGGTTGAGGGCCTCAAGTGAGTCTGAGTGCAGGTAACTCAGTCACTACGGTAGGTCCGTAGAGTAGGAGACAACAAGGGAAGAGGAGGACGGGGGTTAGGGAGGGTCGTAGTTTCAGAAAAGGTTACTCAGTTGAGAAACGTACTCCACCGGTTTCATGACCTCAAAGTCGAAATCGTAGTAAAGAAGGTCTCTTTAGAGTCCAGACTAGAGGAGGTCTTACCTGACCAACCTAGAGGAACGTCAGGTTCCCTGAGAGTTCTCAGAAGAGGTTGTGGTGTCAAGTTTTCGTAGTTAAGAAACCGTGAGTCGGAAGAAGTGTCAGGTTGAGAGTGTAAGTATGTACTGATGACCTTATTGGTATCGGAACTGATCTGCCTGGAATCAGCCGTTTCATTACATAGACGAAAACTTATACGATAGAATCCAACCAGTATTGAAGAGAAGGTTACTCATTCACAGAAAATTAAAGTACCGACGTCAGTGGTAGACGTCACTAAAACCTCGGGGGGTTTTATTTCAGACTGTGACAAAGGTGACAAAGGGGTAGATAAAGGGTACTTCACTACCCTAGCCTGTGGTACTAGAAGTAAAAGACTTACAACTCGAAATTCGGTTGAAAAAGTGAGAGGAGAGAGTGAAAGTAGTTCTCCGAGAAATCAAGAAGAAGTGAAAGACGGTATTCCCACCACAGTAGACGTATAGACTCCAATAACTATAAAGAGGGTCGTTGGAACTAAGGTCGAACACAAAGAAGGTCAGGTCACAAAGAGTACTACATGAGACGTATCTTCAATTTATTAGTCCGACTGTTATATGTCGGAACTACATGAGGAAAAGGATAAACCTTGGTCAGACACACTGAGTCAACACATGTCGAGAAACACTGGGGTACCTTACGTCGGGTGGTCCGAGGAGACAGGTACGTTAAGAGGTCCGTTCTAATGACCTCACCCAACGGTACTGGAGGAGATCCTAGGAGGGTTGAGTCCCTAGCTTGGGCCCAGAAGACGTAACGTCCACCCCTGACTCCTACACCTAGAGACCTCCTCAAAAGTGTAAGTCCAACACCCATAGTACTGTAAGGTGGAGTGGGAAAGTCTTTACAGTAATCCCTAAAATTAACTAAAAGTTCAAAAAGTGACAATCTGAGGTGAACTTATACCTTAGAATGACTCTGTCCCATATTTTACTGAATGAAAGTATTGTAAATGTAATCTGAAAACTGACTGTATGGGTAGTCGTAATAGTCTAGTTCGGACATTCAGACGGAGAAAGACAAAGAACCCAGAAGTAACGAGTCCCTTCCCAATCGACGTACATCCAATATACCAGATACCTCGGTTTCGACACGGTAAATATAGTCGCTAACCGATAAGTGTGACTTTAATTCTTTTGTTAGAAGAAGTACCTATATAGTACGTAATATAACTATATATCTGTAAAACTCGTAGAAGAGTCGAAATTCGTTTATAATAAATATATAATTTTACTAGATTATATTTACGTACTATTAGTAGGTAACTAGGGACATATAGAAAAATAGACGGATTGACAGAGATAGATATTAGATAATAAATAGATTACTCTTAGATTATATATTCCTGGATAAATTCAGACATATCTCTATGTCTAACAAATTTTGGTGTCTTCTATTTCTCAAACACCAATTTTGTTTCACTTTCTTACAAAAAATATGCAAAAGTACTTGAAGAAGTACTTGATACCGTTTTGAGGAGTCTAAGGGACTTGGTAATAAACCGTAGTCTCGTTCGTTTTGTGTTAAACTTCAGTAAGGGTCGTTCCATTTACAAACTTTACATAAACGTTCTCTTTTATTGAAATCAATTCGTACAAAAGATATTGATAATTTCTAATAAACCACTTTTATTTCCCTTTTGTCGATAGAACTGTTCTTCGTAACTGTAAATATCTTAATTTTCTCTATTTTTACCCTAGAAATAATATGTAAACATCTTACACTCCGAATCTTTCCGATAGTAGAAGAGTTCCAGTACTTATATAAACCCCTGACTTTTGGTCCTGTTCACTTAATGATGAATCACCGTAAAGTCATATGTTATAAACCAGACTTAGTCAATAAACAACTCAGTTTTCATAGTTTTAAAGTTTTTATAACTATAAAAGACAAAATTTACTACAACAAATTATAGATCTAAGAGATAAAAGGTTCAAATCTGAACGTAAATTAAACTATCAGAAACCTCTTCCCAATGATTTTGTCGTTAATCTTACTAATTAAAGTAGTGATAACATTCTTGTACGAATTAAACTAAATTAAATTAAAGTCGTACTGAAACTTAAGAATTAGAATTTCTTGGAAATTTTTATTTCACCTTCACATGATCGACATAGAATTTTATTTTTATAAGTTAAACCTCGAAGTGATTGAATGAATCAAGAAAAAAATAAAGGTTTTTTTTTTTTTTCCTTTTAGGATGACATTGGTGTTCGTGAGTGTCTTTTAGTAACATATTACATGTTGTACTGAAAATTCGAAAGTATTAAGGTTTTTATTTCGTAAATATGAATACTAGGTAATTACAAATTTCTTTTTCATTATGGGTATTAAACCCTAGATGTACGTTTACTTAATAGTGACATCTATTAATTAATACTTGTAAAATGGGTCTGTAAGTGTCTTAAAACAGTGTTAAGTGTCCTATAGTTTCAAGAATTGATTTTATAAAGTATAAACTGTAACACTAATTGTGAAACTAATTCTACTAAACATATTACACTATAACTTACTATCTTGAACGACGACGACGATTCAGCGAACAGTACAGGCTGAGACACGCTGGGGTCTCTACCGTCGGGTGGTCCGAGGGGGTAGGGACCCTAAGAGGTCCGTTCTTGTGACCTCACCCAACGGTAAAGGAAGAGGTTACGTACTTTCTCTTTGCACTTTCACTTCAGTGAGCCGGCACAGACTGAGAAGCGTTGGGGTACCTGAATGACTACAGAGTGTTTTTTTCCAAAACGAATAATTTCCCTAGTTGACATGGTTATTTCTCGATTTTTAAGTTTGTCGACATACTACGTTAAAGTAATTGACCTTCAGTAACTGAAAAAGGATTAGTCCCGTCTAAGGTACAATTAACACACATTGACGTAAATACCGAGGTAAAGGGGAAAACATAGAGAATGCGGGATGGTTCCAGTAGTGTCATCGGTGGGACGGAGAAAGACAAATGGAACAAAGGGGATTCTCGGGTTCTTACAGAAGGGTGGAGACACCGAACGACGACAGGATTCGAGATACCTACGAGGTATTTCTAGGTAAGTCTTACTTTTTCTTATAACTTTTCCTTACTTCCGAGTTAATACATGAAGAGTTGTGATAGGAACGTGGACTGGACATAGTAGGGGGTAAAAATAGTCATTTATCAAAAATTAGTTTTACTATACCCTTTTGTGACTAATTTTTTCGGTTATTCTCACCTTGTCGACAACAATGATGTCCATTCTCAAGCTTCCGGTCGTTAACTAGAGAGGGAACGGGTAATTGTCAACAGGGACACAATGGAGGTCTCGAGACATCTTGTATCAAACTTTTAGTGTGTCGATAATTTACATCTTTTTATTACGTGTTAACCTTCTTTTAAAATCACAGGACAAGAGTTTGGTGTTTTCCCGTCAATTTTATCACTGGAAGATCTCTTTAGTTGGAGTACAAACAACTGTTAGTGCACTACTTCACATCTTCTCCGTCTTGTCTCCCTCGTTGAAGTTCTTATAGGGACATTTACGGATAGACCCTTTACGGATAGATTGGATGGAAATATACACCGATATCAGAACGACTTAATTTTTTATTTTACGTGTACCTACTGGAAGAATCAGGAGGATAAATCAATATACAAGAGGACAGGTACGTCACAGTATAAGGTGACGTGGTCTTCTTTCGTGTCCTGAAGAAAATTAGTTTAAGTAGGTCTATTCAAGACAATAAACGGTAAGGGGATCGGAGTTCTTCTTGTATATAAAAAGACAATGAGTCACCGGTTGTTCATGGTTACTTATGTACATTTACGTACGTGTAGAACGGGGTGTGGGAAGGGTTGTGAGGGGAGGTAAGATTTGTATCTGTTCTTATTATGTTTTTATTCAAAAGTAAATGTCACTTTCCTGACTGTTAGTAGACTTAACGAATGGATCCTAATAAGCACTTAATTCTATCAATAAAAACACATGACTAAACATAAAACCTCTTCTGTCGGAATCGACAAGGAAGAAAAACTGGACGGGTCTGGGAGAGTCAAGTTACCGTCAAAAGTGATTAATGTCAAATGTCGTCCTTAGTCTAAGGGTCTGGTCAAGACACATGTCGTATCAGACTGTTCTTTTCTTTTTTTATTGTTGAAAAACATCAATATTGAACCCAACAAGAACATGTAAGGGTGAATAGTGTCGTCGTTATAGAATCGGAAGAGAGTAGGGAAATGCTTGCAGTTTGTACATTAGTTGAGTTGTGACTCTATAACTAAATCCCCGTCTCGTTGAAGTAAAGTCCACTTTAGTTTTCCAACTTGTGTGTCTATCTGAAAGAACAGAACGTCCGATGACAATGTAACTCCTTCTTATGTTTTATTTCGATAATGGTTCTCTCGATCGATTTTGTTATGGCAAGATAAACAAAGAAATTCATTTTAAGTAAGTTATAGTTGTTTGTAAAAGATTAGGTCTTTTAAACCTTCCGACATAAACTTTAAACCTGTGAAATAGTCACAAAGTAAGACTTTAATACGAATGACAACTCTTTCTCTCTGTAGTAAAAAAAAGGTCTCTTTATTACGATACATAGACTGTTTTATTCAGTTAGAAAGGTAAAGACGTAATAAATTTCAAATACAACATATCAAGAAAGTGTGCATGTCTATCGTATTCTAAGTCACTAAAACCAAGACCGGAATTTCATCCTTCTTTTATAGATTTCTGTGCCACTTTTTATTTGACTCCTAGTATATCTGACTGTTACATTCGTACGGTACTTATGGGTTTTGGTTGTCACATCGTCAATCTGTGGTGTTTTATTTAAGGAGTACGAGACAGGATTAGGTTATGGTTTTATAACTTTATTAACTGAAATGGTTAAATAAATTCACGTAAAGACACGTAAGGTATATAACAGAGGAACACTGTCAGACTATTATACTTTTATAACGGTCATCTCGAATTACCACAACACAATTCTGTCGTCTAAAAGTTCGGCCATTGTATTAGTAAACCTTTTCCGTTACCGTGGGCTGAGGTCATGAGAACGGACCTTTTGGGGTACCTACCTCCTCGGTCCACCCGATGTCAGGTACCTCAGCGCTTCTCAGCCTGTGCTAACTCGCTGAAGGGAAAGTGAAAAGTGAAAGTACGTAACCTCTTCCTTTACCGTTGGGTAAGGTCACAAGAACGGACCTCTTAGGGTCCCTACCCCCTCGGACCACCCAGATACGCCAGCGTGTCTCAACCTGTGCTGACTTCGCTGAATCGTCGTCGTCGTCGTAGTCGTTGTATTAGTAAGTACGTTATTTTTTGCAAATGGGTAAATGACGTCGTACAAGTACTAATACTTTTCACATGACTACTTTTGTAATAAGTCTTATTGTAACTGAATTTTTATCCTTTTCTCAGACCATAAGTATTGCTTATCACGTTTGTCTTCTCGGAAAGGTACTGGTATTTGGTATCCAATTGTATCTTGCCTAAGAGTCAGTAATGATGAAGGGAGTCATTATACTTTTCTATATCTTTTAAGACTTACTTTGTTCGTTATGTCTTCAAATTGAACATGAGTACACTTATTTACCGAATCTGTTTATTGAGTTTAAGGGGTCTGTGTCGACGTACACATCTTATACTTTAAGTTACGTATACGTAACTACTTAAAGAAAGTACACGAACTATGTAAGGAACCACGTCATTCCGAGTTTTCTTTATAATCAGTACCAGTAAATGGTCTACCTAAACACTCTTGTTTTATTTATGTGCGACTATTAATCATTTGATCGCACACACATATATGTGTATGTCTAAGATAAAATATAAGTCGTAAAGAATACTTGTACCATAGAATTACAATTTATAATTCGTAATCTGATCGTACAATTTATTAGTAACTAACTCCATTATTAAAATAAAGATAAGATCTCAGGAAACAAAAGTCAGAGTCTTTTTTTTAATCTTTAGTCGAATATTGAAAAATATTTATTTTAAAACGTACTAGACGAATTTGGGAGTGAAAGTATTCACATGGTTCTATATTTTTACAATATATGATAATGAACTTCTATAACATCCTCTCTTTCTTTCTTTTATACTTTCTGTTTGTATTATATTATTTCTGTTATTATTATCGTTTATGAAAGTCACAACTGTATCACTTCAAATTTGTCTTAATCTCTAATCGTGTTTTGATCAAGATATTATAAGTCAATGATTTAGATCTGGATCAAAAGGGTGGTATCCAAAGTAGTATACATAAGAAGATAGAGTCATTTCGTAATCATTGATAGTTTTAAGTACATTATTTAAGGTAACACAGGAGATATCAAGTCAAAATTATGTTTCACTAGAAAAATTTTACGGTGAGTCTAAGTAGGGGTGACGATAAGTTATGTGATTACAAAAGGGTAAAAAGAATTTAATTTTTAGTACAGAAGGTGGTTATAGGAGTCTGTGATTCTGTCACAAATCGTATTATCAGTGTTTATTTGTAAATAATTTATTTTTTAATAAGTAACAAGTCGAAGGTCTTAATACGGAATTACTTATTTTTTGGAAGACCCACTGAAGATATATCTATACGTAGAATAGATATCTATAGATCTCTATTTAAGTGTATATACAAGTTTGTATACAAGTGTACATTTGTTCGATTTCTATTATAAGTTAGTGACTTTGACCGTTGACTGGGTAGGAAGAAGAACATTGATAGGAGATTAAATTCTTTTAGTGGTTACATCTCAACGAATAACCGAGAATCCAGGACTTGTCTGAAACGGGAGGAACGGACGTAACTTGAAGTAGTATATAAATAACGTAGTTGAATAAAAAGGGATTGTTGAGTCAACCATTTCTTAGGTGGACGTTACGTCCTCTGGACCCAACCTAAGGACCCAGCTCTTCTAGAAGACGTCTTCCCTATCCGATCGTGACGTCATAAGAACCCGAAGGGAACACCGACTCGACCATTTCTTAGGTAGACGTTACACCCTCTGGACCCAAGGTAGGGACTCAACCCTTCTAGGGGACCTTTTCCTTTTCCGATGAGTAAGGTCACAAGACCGGACCTCTTTAGGTACCTGAAAGTGTAAGTGGAAGTAAACATTAAGATTTTCACCCTTCTGATTCACCAAATTTACGAAAGACTTCACTAAACGTTATGTTACAAAAATGGTGTACAGGAAGTAAATATACACCAATATAAATCTCGTATTTTTATAGTAGGTTATATACAGTCACCCGAAGGGACCACACGTACACACGTACGATTCAGTGAAGTCACTACAGACTGAGAAACGATGGGGTACCTGACATCAGACGGTCCGAGGAGACAGGTACCCTAAGACGTCCGATCTTATGACCTCACCTAACGGTCACTGGAAGAGGTCTCTCAGAAGGGTCGGGTCCCTAGGTTGGGTGTAGAAAATGTAGATTGGACGTAAACGTCCACCCTAGAAATGGTGATCACAGTGGACCCTTCGTGTAGAAGGGACCACCGAGTCTGTCATTTTATAGACGGATGCTATGTCCTCTGGACCAAAGTAGAGACCCAACCCTTCTAGGGGACCTCTTCCCTTATCGTTGAGTGAGGTCAGAAGAACGGACTTCTTAAGGTACCCAAGTGTTTCTCAGTCTCTGTTGACTCGTTGATTTTGATTGTGAAAGTGAAGTTTAAAGTTTATGTACACTGGGATTTATTTATGATGTTTAAATTAATAGTACTCTACATTATGACAATCTTCGAGATAAAAAATGGATGTAACTAAAACGAAATAGATATAACTTCTTGTTAAATATATCACAGGTCACGTATCTAAAATTCACATACGAACTCACTCAATTTTTGATACATTAGGTACGGTGGTGGTGTAATTAGTCTCACATTTTGTGAAGGTAGTGTTATGGAATCCCGGGGAAGGTCGGTGACGGTGAGGTGTAGTAAGAATAAAGGTAGTGGTTTGTGACTAGAACTGACAAGAAATTGTAATACAATTAATAAGTCATAGGTGTTAAAACCAGAGTGAAGACAAGTTGTAGTATAAACCAAAAGTAGGTATACCAGACACAAAGGCATTAAATAAGACAAAATGACTTTTATGATAAGACACGATTCTTATATAGAGGAAATAATAGAGAAGATAACTACTCACGAACGAAACAAAGGAAGGTCAGAATAGACAATTAACCTTTCGATAATATTTTATAAGAATGATCAAAACACCTATAAAGAGAACTCTTTTTGTCTTTAACTTAAGAAACCAGTTTATCTATCTCTATACTTATATCTGTATCTAATTAATGTCTATGTTAAGATGTATATCTATATGTCATTTGTATACAAAGGGTTCCACTAACACCATATAATGTATAGGTTATCGTGACACATTCTCAAGTGTCACCAGACTTACAAGTTGTAAACCGTATAATATGAAAGATTCAAAACCTCTTTCCGTACCGTTGTGTGAGGTCATAAGAACGGACCTCTTAGGGTACCTGTCTCCTCATCCAGTCCGATTTTAGGTACCCCAACGCTTCTCAACCTATGCTGACTTTACTGAATCTTACGTGAAAGATTCAAATCCGTAGTTCACCGAGTTTATCAATAATTTAATGTGAAGTTTTAGTTTGTTTGAAAGTCTTTTTTTCCTAGTATAAACACTAATAGTCTTCGTTCCCAACCCTTTCCTCACTTAATTTCTTTCGACAGTTTTTCATGTTGAAGATCAATATACCATTTAAGGTTACGAATCTTTAAATTTACCATGTTGGTAAAACCTTTTGTCAGACAGTCGAAAAAAATTATTCAATCTATATGTAAATTGTATACAGGTCAATAAGGTAAGGATCCGCAAACTAGTTCTCTTTCTTTACATGTATAAATACGACACAATATAAAATTTATAAATATCGTCGAAATAAATCATCGGGGGTTCGACCTCCGCTACTTTAAGGTCCACTCGATAAAGTTTAAGATTTTCTACCACGAAACTTTCACGACGTGAGTTATACGGTCGTTTAAACCTTTTGAGTCGTCACCGGTGTCCTGACCTTTTCCAGTCAAAAGTAAAGTTAAGGTTTCTTTCCATTACGGTTTTTACTAGTTTGATGGTGTGTTAATGTGAGTAGAGTGTGCGATCATTTCATTACGCGTTTTAAGAGGTTCGGTCCGAAGTCGCTATACTCTTGACACTTGAAGGTCTACAAGTTCGACCAAAATCTTTTCCGTCTCCTTAGTCTCTAGTTTAACGGTTGTAGACGACCTAGTAGTTTTTTCGTTCTCTCAAGGTCTTTTTGTAGATAAAGACGAAATAACTGATACGGTTTCGGAAACTGATACACCTAGTGTTATTTGATACGATTCAGTGCAGTCAGCACAGGTTGAGACACGCTGGGGTACCTGCCGTCGGGTGATCCGAGGAGGCAGAGACCCTAAGAGGTCCGTTCTTGTGACCTCACCCGACGGTAAAGGAAGAGGTGTTATCTGATACCTTTTAAGACTTTCTCTACCCTTATGGTCTGGTGGACTGGACGGAGAACTCTTTGGATATACGTCCAGTGCTTCGTTGTCAATCTTGACCTGTTCCTTGTTAGTTGACCAAGGTTTATCCTTTTCCTCATGTAGTTCCGACATATAACAGTGGGACGAATAAAGTGAATATACGTCTCATGTAGTACCCTTTACGACCCTACCTCCTTCATGTTCGACCTTAGTTCTAACGACCTTCTTTATAGTTATTGAAGTCTATACGTCTACTGTGGTGTGAATACCGTCTTTCACTTCTCCTTGATTTTTCGGAGGACTACTTTCACTTTCTCCTCTCACTTTTTCAACCGAATTTCACGTTGTAAGTCTTTTGATTCTAGTACCGTAGGTCAGGGTTGTGAAGTACCGTTTATCTACCCCTTTGTCACCTTTGTCACCGACTAAAATAAAAAAACCGGAGGTTTTAGTGACGTCTACCACTAACGTCGGTACTTTAATTTTCTGCGAATGAGGAACCTTCCTTTCAATACTGGTTGGATCTCTCGTATAAGTTTTCGTCTCTGCAAGGAGAAGACTGTTTTCAGGATGATCAGTTCCGATACCAAAAAGGTCATCAGTACATACCTACACTCTCAACCTGATATTTCTTTCGACTCACGGCTTCTTAACTACGAAAACGTGACACTACAACCTCTTCTGAGAACTCTCAGGGAACCTGACGTTACTCTAGGTTGGTCAGGTAGGATTTCTAGACAGGACCCACAAGTAACCTCCCTGACTACAACTTCGACTTTGAGGTTATGAAACCGGTGGACTACACCTCTCGACTGAGTAAACTTTTCTGGGACTACGACCCTTTCTAACTCCTATTCTCGTCTTCCCCTGCTGTCTCCTACTCTACCGACCTACCATAGTGGCTGAGTTACATATACCCAAACCCACCTGAGACCCTCAATCACTACCTGTCCCTCCAGACCGTATGACGCCAAGTACCCCAGAGTTTCTCAGTCTGTGCTGACTCGTTGACTTGACTTGACTTTGACCTTTGTTTATTTGTCATTACCTTTCAAGGGACTTATTCTATTAATACCTAATAGATGTGTCATATTTTTATGAGTCTTTATTTTCCGTAACTTGATAACTATATAAGGTGTTCTAGTCACTAAAAGTTTTATAAAAAAAGACCGTTTGTCATCTGTTTTGTCCTCATAGTTGATATACTGAAGTACATCTTTTTTATTATCTTTTTATAGTCATATCATTATTTTTCGTCTAGACACTAAGGGATATCTACCCCATCCATTACACTATACCCTTCCTGTTCGTTTCATTACACTCGATTCAAACCTAAAACCCCTCACTAACAAGTAATAAAAAACTACTGTCAAAACACTACTGGTAAAATACCTACGTATGTATACAGTTCTGAGTAGTTTTACATATGAAATTTATACACGACAAATAGTATACAGTTAATAGGAAGTAAGTGGGACAATTTGGTTTAGGATCACAAAATTTCTTTGTTAGCAAATAAGAGTATGTACGTGTTAAAACACTTCGAATCGGTTAAATTCATCCCCAGTCGACCCACCTAGACACAGTGTACGTAAACGATCTTGACTATACTAAGAGTAATTTCTAGATATTCGTCGTGACCTACTGAGACGAAGTAGACAGAGAACAGGTGAAACCTGACCGTCGGATTAGTCGTGTCTCAAGAGTACTACTACCTTCTTCATATGTTTTATTTTCACTTTTTGTCTTTTCGTTTTAGTTTTTGTACGTTCTGTAGAATTTAGGAACTAAACCTTCCTTCGTCGTATGTCAATGAGGACTGAGATAAACAACTTCGTTCAGTGTATTAGTTAAGGTTTCAATTCCCATCCTTTATCTGAAGGGGGTAATAATCCGGTATTCAATCACATACCAACGTTCCTAGCAACTTCTTAACCCGGTCAGTCCGTTAGATTGTGTGTGTTTTCTATATCCTAAAACAAGTTTTCTTCGTTATTTAAGACTTTTCATGAAGTTTCTTTGTCCTTTAGTCTAACGAGAAATGGAGTCATTGAAAGGTAATATGACATTCGAGAGTAGAGGACTTTGGAACATATAGTTGGTGTTAATAATCGGAAGTTTTGATTTAACTATCAGTTTACAGTTTATTTAACATTATTTTAATTAAGGACTCGTATAATGAATTTTTATTACTTCAAGAACTAATATGTTCTTTGTTTTTATTTAATATACGGGAGGGTTTGGGAAGTCAATCGAGATGTTAGTGTAACTTAATCGGGAGTCGATAATAACAACTTTACGTTTTGACAAGTTACTTTATATATATATACATATGTATGTACATATGCATATATACATAAACATATGTACCTGAAGGGACCACGGAGTCTACCGCTTTAGGGGGACTTTACACCCTCTGGACACAAACTATGGATCCAACCCTTCTAGGGGACCTCTTCCCGTGTCGTTGGGTGAGGTCATAAGAGCGGACCTCTAGGGGTACCTGTCTCCTCGGACTGCCTGATACCAGACGACGACGACGACGATTCAGCGAAGTCAGCACAGGCTGAGACACGCTGGGGTATCTGCCTTCGGGTGGTCCGAGGGGGCAGGGGCCCTAAGAGGTCCGTTCTTGTGACCTCATCCAACGGTAAAGGAAGAGGTTACGTACTTTCACTTTTCACTTCCACTTCAGTGAGTCAGTATAGGCTGAGAATCGCTGCGGTACCTGGTGTCGGGTGGTCCGAGGAGATAGGTACCCTAAAAGGTCCGTTCTCATGACCTCACCCCACGGTAACCCCACCGTTTCTCAGTCTGTCCTGACAGATATTCGCGTACACGCGTACGTGTGTGTGCGTGTGTGTGTGTGTGTCAATGAGTATTTATATATATCATGTATATATATCAATAAATGTTTATATATATAAATGACAAGACTCACACACGTACGATTCAGCGAAATCAGGACAGACTGAGACACACTGGGATACCTGACACATCCGACGGTCCGAGGAGACAGATACCCTAAGAGGTCCACTCTTATGACCTCACCTAACGGTACGAGAGGAGGCCCCCTAGAAGGACTGCGTCTCTAACTTCGGTACAGAGAATGAAGAGAAGGTAACCGTCCGAATAAGAAAATGATGATCACGGTGGATCCTTCGGGGTAAATGACAATATACATATGTCTTCCGGAGGTCTGTCCGAGGAGAGAGGTACCTTAAGAGGTCCGTTCTTGTGACGTCACCCATCGGTAGGGGAAGAGGTCCCCTATCAGGACTAGGTCTCTAACTTGGGTCCTAGTTAGAGGACGTAACTTCCACATAAGAAATGGTAGACTCGGTGGTCTCTTCAGAGTATATATAAATGTATATATGTATATACATATATGTAACACACACGCGTATATATATATAAAAAAAAGTCGATAATGTAGAAAAGGTCTAACTTTAGCGGTACAGCAAGGAATATGATAAAATTTTGATGAAATCTTGTTAAGAACAAGATTTATAAGAAGTACTAAAGTCTAAAATGGGTAAATAGATTTTTTTTATTCTCTTAAAATTCCTTTATGCACACATGTATTCAAAATCTTTTACAATTCTCCACAATGAGTAGGAGTACCTAACGATTAAGACGACTGATTGTATCGACGGGTGTGTCTCAAGATTAATCATATTCTCCTTAACGTCTACGGAACCGGTCTATATGAAATATTTGTTCATTAAGACCCCTTTTATCAATGTAAACAATTTCACTGAGTTATTAACGACATAGTAGATAAATATTCATAAAGAAGTTCCACTTTGTTACTCCGAAGTCCACTTTATTTTAAGGATAAAAATAGACTGATATTTTGTAACGTCGTCACAAGGAGTATTCGGTATTATAACTTTGACTTTTCCGTTCTGAGAGAGTCCTGTAAAAGAAAGAGACTGTAAATATTATTCATAAACAAGTGTCGTTCTCTTTCTTTCTCAGCTCTTTTTTTATGAATTAGTACAGGAAAAATTTTACACGTACTAAAAAGAGATAATTGACAAGAAATTTTGATCGATAGAGTTCTTATTAACAACATATGTTTTGGTTTAGACACATATATGATGATCCTTGGGTGACAGTTTTGTTATAAACAAAAAGACCGGAAATTACAACTTCTTTTCACCTCTTCCTTTTATACTCGTAAATTTTCTGTAGATAATGAACCAGGTGTCCGTGTTGAGTTTTCTTGCATTTACATTTTATTATTATCTAAATTGGAACCTCTGACTTGATGTCACCTCCTCTGGTCCGAGACTTGTGGGGTGCAGATGGGAAAACTAGAACAATAATACACTGTGTCTTCCTCTCCTTCCGGGACGACGATCCGTTTTTGTCTAGTACCTATCTTTCCATTTACAGTTCCTCTTTTATTCTAATTTTATATTTTGGTATTGGGTCCCATTGTTGCAACCAAACGTTCCTTACGGTCGAATTTTTTTTTTTTTTTGACATCGACCTTTTGTCTCATTCTCACTTTGTCCTCCTTTCTTTTATTTTCCCAAATTCCAGTAAAGAGATTCCATGTGTCTTCACGGTTGAACGGTCAGGGGAAGAGTCAGTTTTATATAAAAATCCTTTTTCATATAGTGTACGTGTCTAAGTACGAAAAGTATTCTTAATTCACCCATACGTCCCCAAAAAAAGGGAAACAACAAAAATTAACTTGGTTGACTTGACATGAATAACTGAGTAAAAAGTGTTCTAGAAAAAGTGTAACTATATTGGTATCTTCTGTAAAAGTGTATCTATAAAGACGTTGATAGTTATCAGTCACTCCAGACTTGTCTCTTCAAGTCTTTGTGTTTACTAGACGATCAAGTCCTATTATTACGTTGTATTTAATTTCAAAGGAGTGAGGAGATCGGAGGATCTCTACTGATGTAATCTTCTTTCCGAACAAACGTCCGGTGTGACAACGAAAATTAGGTAAATACACAAATTGATTATTGTTACTGTTTTAGTCTCACCAAGTTAATAGTTTCTCATACGACTATCTCTAAAATAAGATAGATAAATGTAATAACCGGAACAGTAAACGACTCATTAGTAATGATTAAAACTGTCAAGTTTTACTACCTGACAGAAACTACTACACTTTACACAGAAAGGAAACTTAAGAACTTTCATTTAAGGTTTGCTTGATTCTTAAACCTCTGGTTTTCACATCGTTCCGTAGATGTACATTAAAAAATAGATACACATACAAATTTTGGAATTCAAGTGTAACGATATAGGTTAAGGTTGGATTATAGTGTCTAAAATAAAATAAAAGAGGGAAGGGTATAAAAATTTTGAGAAAAGACTGTTATTCTTTGAAACAGTGATATTAGAGGTAATATAAATGAATAACTTAGTTGGTGGTGTTCGCGTTAATAAGAAAACACGACAGTTGTGGGTAGGTACACCCCAAGGAGGAGTAAGGTGACTTCGAAGATATAGGTGGAGTAGTAGGAAGACAGTGACAGAACTTACATTTGGGAGGGACGAAGGGGTGAGTCTGGGTCTAAAGATGTGGTTCGGTCATAGTACGGAAGAAGGAGAAACGGTCCACTACGATAAAACGAAAAATGAGTATTACCAAAACCCCAAATTAGTAAGTCTTTTCTTCCTTCCCCCTGCCTTTCTTCCCCTCTTCTTTTCTTTCCTTCCTTCTTTCTTTCCTAAGAATAACTACAAAGTTGTAAACAACAAACGATTCTTATAATTAATTGGTATTTTCTCTATAAAAATTTGTAGAACCTTCTTCCCTTTTATATTTGTATGATTGGTTCAGTGTTTTAAAGATTTCTTAAAACTGTATTTTCTTAATGTATAGTTTTAGATACTTGACGGTATTTTACGTAAATTTCGTCAATAGTCTCCTTTTGAGTATCGAAATTTATAATATAGTCACTTACACTTCCTTATGATTATTCACTTAATTTAAGGTTGAGTCACTCTTTTGTTTGTTTTTCACTCGGGTTCTATTCGTGGTTCTTTCTTCATTCTTCTGTTTTTAGTTGTTAAGTTTTCTAATTTGTGTCTTTTTTTATGTTTTAATCGTTTATTTTTACGAAAAGAAATTTTTTTTTTTGATCTGTTGTATTAAAAAATTTTTTTATATCTATTATTTATACACTTAAGTATTTATTTCGGTATTATTTTAATATTTCTTATAAAACGTTTCAAATTATTTTTACAACATTATGGATCTATTTTATGTCCGAAAAGATACCTTTAAATAGTTTTAACTGAGGTAACCTTCATATTTAGAATTTCACTAGTCAAAGGTTCTTTCATCTCTTTACTTACCCAAAGGGACAACCGAGTCTACCATTTCTTAAACGGACGTTATGCCCTCTGGACACAAGACGGGGACCCAACCCTTCTAGGGGATCTCCTCTCGTAATGTCGGGTGAGGTCATAGGAACGGACCTCTTAGGGGTACCTGTCTCCTCGGACCGTCCGATGTCGGGTACCCCAACGTTTCTCGACCTGTACTGATTCACTGATTCGTGTCGTGTCTCTTTACTCTGTTCCAAACGTATTACAATATGTCTTTAATAAAATATGAAATTTCCAGTTTATTAAAGTTACAACAAAATCATTGTTACGTTTTAGACTAACACTATTCGTCTTAAGATTCGGTCAGGGTTCTCAAAGTGAAAGATTACATTTACGGGACATTTTAGTGGAAAGGAAACATACTGATATTAGAGACTTGTATAGTGACGTCTCTAGAACAATGCAAAGTACCGTCTTCTCCTAATAGGACCCGTCCGGTCTGGGTTTGTTCATGAAAATGGATCGATATAAAATTGAATTTACGAGAAATTAAGATTTAAATGAGATTTCCTACTTGAATATAAAATGAACTATTAAGTCCAATTTTTTTTTTTAGTGTTAAAGGACGTTAAGAAGGTTATAGGGATACTTCATTCACTTCACTTCACTTCAGCGAGTCAGCACAGGCTTGAGAAACGATGGGCACCTGACATCGGGCGGTTCGAGGAGGTAGGTACCCTAAGAGGTCCGTTCTTATGACCTCACCCAACGGTAAAGGAAGAGGTCCCCTAGAAGGGCTGGGTCCCTAGCTTGGGTCCAGAGGGTGTAACGTCCGTCTACGAAATTGGAGACGTGGTGGTCCCTTCGGGATACTTTATTCGTTCCGACTTTATTAATCGAGGTGAAGTCCGACTTTATTAATCGAGGTAAAACATCCAATATGTTAACTCTATTTCTTTAATTCTATAAACTGTTTCTGTCACTTCTTGGTTTAAATGTCGGTCGGAGGATATTAAAACCTTAAACATAATGAAAGACGACAGTGCCCAACGTGACACAAGGAGGGTCAGGGTGTAAGTATACAATTTCACGATTCGGGGTATGGAGCTATATCCTGGAATTAACCTTTATTTCACTAATATCTATTGACTAATTTTACTTCAGTATAACCTCCTTCTATTCATAAACTATAGAAATATAGTTTAGATGACAGAAATATTTTTTCCCTTTAAACCTGTCTGTGTATGGGTGTCCCTCTCGAGTACTTTACGTTCTCTGTTATTTAAAACAGTAAATTTGGTAAGTCAAACACCATGAAACATCGTTGTCGAGATCATTCGATTATATTTATAGAATGATGTAAAAGTCCATCCTTTAATATTACTAGTTTTAATTTATGTACACAAAGTATAAAGGAGGAAGATGAAGTGATTTTACAGTAAATACAATACTAATAAAATTAGATTAAAGTATCCGACCCTACGACATTTATCACACACTGACACAAGAGTCAGCACAGGTTGATCAGTTTTGGAGTCATTGACATCGAACGGTCCGAAGAGACAGGTACCCTAAAATGTCTGTTCTTATAACCTCATCCAACGGCAAAGGAGGAGGTCCCCTAGACCGACTGGGTCCCTTAGTGTATTTATCATACGACGACGATTCGACCACAGTCAGCACAGACTGAGACACGCTGGGGTATCTACCGTCGGGTTGTCCGAGGAGACAGGGACCCTAAGAGGTCCGTTCCTATGACCTCACCCAACGGTAAATGAAGAGGTTACGTACTTTCACTTTTCACTTTCACTTCGGCGACTCAGCACAGACTGAGAATCGCTGAGGTGCCTGTCATCGGATGGTCCGAGGAGGTAGGGACCCTAAAAGGCCCGTTCTCATGACCTCACCCAACGGTGACGGAAGAGGTGTATTTATCATATCTCTTCGTTAAATTGAAATTAAAATGGAGACTAAGTCAATCTGATTTAAATGACTCCTTTTTTTTTAGTGTTAACTAGTACAGAAAATATGTCGATATGAAATCCATTTTGGGTTGTAAAAGAAATATATATTAAATTTGTGTAGTACTTAGGAGTTCCAATGGTAAACAGTACGTTCAAAAACTATAATTTTATATAACCATTTCAATAAGATAATGTAAGAAATCTTAATTGTAAGACGTTTAATAAGTCGCATTCATCCAATGTGCGTTATAAACCCTTAACGAATATAACTTGTTACTAACAAACAAATACACTTTAAATTTAAATCGGTATAATGAGAATAAAACAGACCATAGACATCTGATAGAGTCGATTAAAAACCGATATTCACCTATTTTGGTCTTTTTAGTCGTTTCGGTGTTATATACACACACGAGTCAATGAGTCAACATAGACTGAGAAAACACTGGGATATTTGACATCGGGTGGTCCGAGACAGGTACTTTAAAAGGTCCGTTCTTCATGACCTTGTACAACGGTAAAATATGAAGGGTCCTAGAAGAGTTAAGTCCCTAGTTTGGACACAGAGAATGTAGAGGATGTAACCGCCCGTTTAAGAAATGGTGACACGGTGGGACCTTCGTGTTTCGGTACTACTCCGGAGGTCATTAAGGTAAAACTCCCAAGGTCTACCATCCCTCTCAAATCATTCATTATGTTAACCTTTCGTTATGTAAAATTACATAGTTGTCAACAAACCCACATAGTTTTTAACGTAACTATAATTTCAGTATATAACAACACTTAGTCGACTAAGTTTACTTCGTTAAAGTAAAGATAGGTCCTTTCTGTATTATATAACTTTATGGAAGTCCATGGTACCTATTTTTGGTTATCTCTATTCAACCAATAAATTTAATTCATAAAAGTTAAAAATATTATTTTTATATTATAAGGTCAAGGAGTGTCATTCGTTCTCATTAGTAGTTTTATTTAATAATGAAATATATACTATTATTCCCGGGTAAACGAAAACTATCAAATTTGTAAATAAAAGTTAAAATTCACATATAAATCCTATAGAATGACGGTCATTTCATTACGAGTTTTAAGAGGTTCGGTCCGAAGTCGTTATACACTTGGCACTTGAGGGACTACAAGTTCGACCAAAATCTTTTCCGTCTCCTTTGTCTCTAGTTTAACGGTTGTAGGCGAGGTAGTACCTTTTTCGTTCTCTCAAGGTCTTTTTGTAGATAAAGACGAAATAACAGATACGGTTTCCGAAACTGACACACCTAGTGTTATTTGACACCTTTTAAGACTCTCTCCACCCTTATGGTCTGGTGGACTGGACAGAGAACTCTTTAGACATACGTCCAGTCCTTCGTTGTCAATCTTGACCTGTACCTTGTTGTCTGACCAAGGTTTATCCTTTTCTTCATACAGTTCCGACATATAACAGTCGGACTAATAAATTGAAGAGACGTCTCATGTAGTACTCTTTGCGACCTGACCTTCTTTGTGTTCGACCTTAGTTCTAACGGCCCTCTTTATAGTTATTGGAATCCACACGTTTACTATGGTAGGAATACCGTCTTTCACTTCTCCTCGATTTTTCGGAGAACTACTTTCACTTTCTCCTCTCACTTTTTCGACCGAATTTCGAGTTGTAAGTCTTTTGCTTCTAGTACTATAGGTCAGAGTAGTGAAGTACCCTTTATCTACCCCTTTGTCCCCTTCGTCACAGTCTGAAATAAAAAAACCCGAGGTCTTAGTGACGTCTACCACTGACGTCGGTACTTTAATTTTTTACGAATGAGGAACCTTCTTTTCAATACTGGTTGGATCTATCGCATAAGTTTTCGTCTCTGTAATGAAACGGCTGATTCCAGGCAGATCAGTTCCGATACCAAAAAGGTCATCAGTACATACCTACACTCTCAACCTGACACTTCTTCCGACTCACGGTTTCTTAACTACCAAAACTTGACACCACAACCTTTTCTGAGAACTCTCAGGGAACCTGACGTTCCTCTAGGTTGATCAGGTAAGACTTCCTCTAGTCGGGACTCTAAAGAAACCTTCCTTACTACGATTTCGATCTTGAGGTCATGAAACCGGTGGAGTACCCTTCTCAACTGAGTAACCTTTTCTGAGACTACGACCCTCCCTAACTCCCGTCCTCCTCTTCCTCTTCTGTCTCCTACTCTACCGACCTACCGTAGTGACCGAGCTACCTACACTTAGACTCATTAGAGGCCCTCAACCACTACCTGTCCCTCCGGACCGCACGACGTTAAGTACCCCAGCGTTTCTCAGCCTGTGTTGACTCACTGACTTGACTTGACTTGACGTGAATTATTTCATCTTATGAAATTAAAGTTAGTTACGTCAAAGAACGAACACAAAGAAGAACGATAAGAAACCCCAATCGTGCAAGCAAAGGGTCTAAAAGTCTACTGATCGAGAAAGTACAACGAGATCAGAGTCAAATGTTTTGTAGAAGTGTTTCTTCGAAAGTGACCGGTCAAAGATTTCATTTATATCCGTATAAGTAGATATATAATATAAGGGAACAACATAAAAGAAGAATTACTAATTGTTATAATCTCGAACGTAAAAGTCATATGAAAGACACATAAAGACTACATAAAAATAAATGAAAAGTTTTAATACAATAGGACAACAACAAGTCAGTGATTCAGTACATACTGAGAAACCCTGGGGTACCTGACGTCGTGTGGTCCGAAGGGAGAAGAAGTGATAGAGTGTCAAACGATTTTAAGTACAGGTAACTCAGTCACTATTATAGATTATTAAAGTAGGAGACGAAGGGAGAAGATCTTAGGTTTAAGATATTTCAGGTTACAAAACAGATACATAGAGTGTTACTATAAGAGATTTTGTTACGAACGGTTTTGAAATTGTACCACAGAATACATCTTTTACCGTTGGAGAACCCAAACCGGTGTGGACATCTCAACTTGGTCTTTATTGGTCGAAAACCCAAAGTCTCGGGTGTCGGGTACGGACCGGTCGGGATCGTGACCGTGAGAATATTAAATAAGTTTCAATAGTAAACCGGTTTCTTACCCCAAAACTTCGTGAACCATATCTGGGAACTATTTATGTACATCTCACTTTAAGAATAAAACGTTATACGTTTCACGGTTTAGAATACGAAGTCTGAGAACTGGTCACCTTTCTTTACTACTTTTATAACTATTTTCAGTCTAACGTTTCTAAGTTACTTCGTTTCGTACACGGAATATAGTGTCTAACACTAAAAAAATTACTAAGACATGAACATCGATGAAAGTTTAGTAATTATAAAATATTTTCTTCTTAATTCACCATAAAAATTCTTTCATCCTACCCCGTGAATTGTACTTAACTGGAATCACTAACTTGATCGGTTTTCTTTTGTCACTCCCATCAAAGATATCCTTTTATACTTTATTAGTGTCGTATCTGTCAACTCTTGTGAACGATCTCGAACCATACGTCCTAGTCTCTCTGATCCAAAAGTAAAAAATTTTGTTTACTTTCATTAAAGAAATATAATATGGGATCACCTTTTAACTTTGCATGAAAAATAGAAACTCTTTTTTTTTTACAATTGGATCTCTGATCTATATTTTTCAATAGAAATTTAAAACAAATCCCTCTGAAAATCTGTTCTACCCTTAGTTTCAATAACTAAAATTGAAGTAATTACGATAATGTAAAAGTCGAAACAGATTATAATTCAAAACAGATGATAAGTTTATCATCGAGTATAAATCATTTTAGGGGAGGATAACAGACCTCTAAAAAAGATAATTACAAAAGTAATCCTATAACTACTCTTTAATAACATTCTTTTAAAAACGGGAAGGAATGATTCAATTAAAATTAATAAAGGTAGGTGAAACTTATGAGGGGAAACTAGATGTAATATACCGTGATTTACAAAACGACGTTTGTTGGGTACCCGACATCGGATGGTTCGAGGAGACAGGTACCCTAAAAGGTCCGTTATCAGGACCTCACCTAACGGTAAAAGAAGAGGTTTTACAAAACGACGTTTGTTGTACTTATACAAAAAGTATAAGGAAGTCGTTTACATTTACGATTTTCGTTCAGATACACTTTTTACAGTTATAGTATTTGTCTAATTCACGTCACGATTCATACCATACCTTGTGGATATAAATTAATTACTCATTATAATAGATAGTAATTACCAAACTTATAAGTTGTCTTTACTTTTTAAATCTCATGTAAATATTTGACACCAATGTCTTTCATAGGTCTATAGGTCAGTGATTTGAACGTATCCCCCAAGGGACCACTGAGTCGTCTTTTCTTAGGAGGACGGTTACGTTCTTTGTGTCCAAGATAGGGACCGACCCCTTCCTACCGTTGGGTGAGGTCATAAGAACGGACCCTTTAGGGTATCTGTCTCCTCGGACCACCCGATATAATGTGCCCCAGTGTTTTCACAGCCTGTACTGAATCGTTGCTTTGTTGTTGAAGTTTGGACGTATCCACACCTCCTTTCTATTGTTTGAATAGAAGAATAATTAGTCATACGGTCATTCAAGAACATCCGATCTAAGACACGGATTTATAAAACTATCATACACATTTACTTTCAACGAATCAGTACAGGCTGAGAAACGCTGGGGGACCTGATATGTCAGGTCCCTGAAGAGGTCCGGTCTTATGACCTCACCCATCGGAAAGGGAAGAGGTCTCCTAGAAGGGTTGAGTCCCTAGCTTGGGTCCAGAGGACGTAACGTCCACCTAAGAAATGGTCAATTCGAAATTCCTTTCGGGACTATTATACATGTCGATTTGCGAAAAGAAACACGTACTTTTACGGGATCTTATAAAGGACAAGAGAAAACAAAATGTAAACGGAGATAAACAAGGAAGATTAAGTTCAGACAGGAGAGTTTTGAAACCAATATAAAGAAAAAAAAAATTAAAATGAAATAAAATGAAATGTTATGACATAACCAAAACGGTATGTGTGTCGGAAACCTTACCCTCTTTTATTATCGTTTACTTCGTTGACTGTTTGTTGATTAGAGTTTTTATATGTTCGTTGAGTACCAATATAAAGAATTATAGAGGTCTTTCAGACACCATCTGTCTGAAGATTCGATTTGGGGTTTACTCAATTTAAGAACATAATAAGAGAGAGGAACAAACACCCGTCTCGGATACTAATCACAGGTCGGTTATTTTATACTGTTTCCATTACCCTACGGTAAGATTACTAATCGTCGTTTTTCGTTCTCTAAGAAGATGTCTCAATCTTCAGTCCAAGGTATAACATTCACTCCGAGACACCCTTCGGGTACGTTGGTACTTAATCCCCCGAGGATCGAAGAGAAACGTACTTTACAAGGGAACCATAGAGATTAAAAGAACTTCTCTGGAGATCAGAAAGGGTAAAAGGAGATAAAGAAACGTTACTAGTGATTCCTTCACAAAGAATAGAGAGGAACCATAAGAAACCTTGAGACGTGAGTTTACCCATATAGAAAAAGAGAAACAAAAAGTGAAGAGAAGAAAAGTGTCGATAAACATTCCGGAGTAGTCTGTCGGTAAAACGAAAAAACGTAAAGAAAAAGAACCCCTACCAGAACTATGGACAGAGGATATGTTACAGTACTTGGAGGTAGGTATCAATTAGTCCGTGAGACAGATAGTCTAGATCAGGGAATTTAGGTAAAGGGTGAAGGTGATATATTGGTATTCCCTAAACTAAATCCAGAAGTTGTAAACTAAATTCAGAAGTTCTTTTAATCTGTATGGATCCCTTGTAAAGTACGTTGTTACCCGAGTTATTTCCTGTCTTTACTATACTGGATTGTCTTCGTCTTATATAATTCTTTTCCACCGTTATGTGTCTTCTTGACATGTTTTTTTCTAGAAGTGATGGGTCTATTAGTGTTTCCATACTATTGAGTGGATCTCGGTCTATAGGTCCTTACACTTCAGTTCACCCGGGATCCTTCGTAGTGATTTTTGTCTCGATCGTCTCCACCACCTTAAGGTCAACTCGATAAAGTTTAGGATTTTCTACTACGACACTGTCACGACGTGAGTTATACAGTTGTTAAAACCTTTTAAGTCGTCACCGGTGTCTGACCTTTTTCAGACAAAAGTAAGGTTAGGGTTTCTTTCCGTTACGGTCTGTTACGGGTTTGATGGCGTGTTAACGTGAGTAGAGTGTATGATCATTTCATTACGAGTTTTAAGAGGTTCGGTCCGAAGTCGTTATACACTTGACACGTGAAGACATACAAGTTCGACCAAAATCTTTTACGTCTCCTTAGTCTCTAGTTTAAAGGTTGTAGACGACCTAGTAGGTTTTTCGTACTCTCAAGCTCTTTTTGAAGATAAAGACGAAATAACTGATACGGTTTAGGAAACTGACACCTAGTGTTGTTTGACCTTTTAAGACTCTACCCTTATGGTCTGGTGGACTGGACGGAGAACTCTTTGGATATGCGTCTAGTCCTTCGTTGTCAATCTTGGTTCGTACCTTGTTGTCTGACCAAAGTTCATCCTTTTCCTCATGGAGTTCCGACACATAACACTGGGACGAACAAATTGAATATACGTGTCATGTAGTACTCTTTGCGACCCGACCTCCTTCGTGTTCGATCTTAGTTCTAACGATCCTCTTTATAGTTATTGAAGTCTATACGTCTATTGTGGTGAGAATACCGTCTTTCACTTCTCCTTGATTTCTCGGAGACCTACTTTCACTTTCTTCTCTCACTTTTTCAACCGAATTTCGAGTTGTAAGTTTATTACTTCTAGTACCGTAGGTCAGGGTAGTGAAGTGCCGTTTATCTACCTCTTTGTCATCTTTGTCACCGACTGAAATAAAAAAACCCCGAGGTTTTAGTGACGTCTACCACTGACGTCGGTACTTTAATTTTCTGTGAAAGAGGACCCCTCCTTTCAATACTGGTTGCATATGTCGTATAATTTTTCGTCTCTGTAATGAAACAGTTGTTTTCAGGTAGATCTCTTTCGATATCAGAAAGGTCATCAGTACATACCTACACTCTCAAGCTGATATTTCTATCGACTCACGGTTTCTTACCTACGAAAACTTGACACAACAACCTCTTTTAGAACTCTCAGGAAACCTGATGTTCCTCTAGGTTGGTCAGGTAGGAGTTCCTCTAGTCAGGACTTACAAGTAACCTTCCTGACTACAACTTCGACTTAGAGGTTATGAAGCCGGTGGACTACGTTTCTTGACTGAGGAACCTTTTCTGGGACTACGATCCCTTCTGACTTCCTCCTTTATCAGCCTTTGTTGTCTCCTACCCTACCAACGTACTGTAGTAACTGAGTTACCGTACTCACCCATTTGAGACCCTCAACCACTACCTGTTCCTCCGGACCACACGACGTCAAGTACCCCAGTGTATCTCAGTTCTGTACTACCTCACTGACTTGACTGGACTTGATCGAAGAGATCACTGAGACTACCATTTCTTAGGTTCACATTACGTCTCTGGGACCAAGTTAGGGACCCATTCCTTGGAGGAGACCTTTTCGTTTACCGTAGAGTGAAGTTATAAGAACGGACCTCTTAAGGTACCTGTCCTCTGACCACCCGACGACAGGTACCCTAGTGTTTCTTAGTCTCTGATGACTCGAACCTTGTACTGAAAGTGAAATCTTCGGTTCTGGGGACCAACTGTCAGTTGTCTTTTGTCCATCGAGTCTGGATAATGACTTTCCTTTACTTAAGACGGTTGTTGGTTTACACAAACCTTCTCTAGGAACTCGAGACTTTCCTTACGTCAGGTCAGTTCTAAATGGGACATCGGAACACCATGTGTCTTGTCTTCAGAGTTGACTTACTACGGATCTGGAGACTGAGGATTTTTGACCCTATTATACACAACAAAATTCAGTGGTTTGACACCATTAATCTTTTGATTCCGTACGATGGAGTGGATGTTTTACAGATGGAAAAGAGTGTAACGACAAAGATGAACGTTACTGAGGTATAGGATAGGGAAAGAAGACGGAGTGACTGAAAATGAATAGGATACCTGAGTGTAGTACACAGCGAAGAGTCTTCTACTGACACTGAAGGTGGCGTTTTATTTAATCCGACGTACGGACAGACAAGGGTACTCTTAACATATGTGAAAGAATATGAAATAAAATTACTCAAAGGTATACTCCAAGAATTTACTTTCTTAATAAGAATAAAATTGTGTAAGAGACTCAATTATATTAAATAACTCTAAGGTATTGTTTATCCTCACCAAGGATACAAAGTTTAAAGTTCGTCAGGAATTTTAGGATCGACATAGGTTTAGTATGTTAAAGACTTGGGTCAAGATCCGGATTACACAAGTATAAACGTACCCATCCCTACAAGACGGGTCGATTAGTAAAATCAGAACATAAGAATTGTTAGTGTAAGAGGTCTTTAATGTCTCCGTACCTTAATCGACATTAAACACTTTAACAGTATGAGAGAGTAAGGAACCACGGAAAAGTCAAAAAAAGGAATAGAAGAATCCCATACATAATACGACAAAAAAAAACCAAAAAAAAAATTCAGTGAGGAACAAATTTCAAGTCGAATTTTCAACGAAGGAGACTTTCCGAAAGGAGTTAGGGATCTGGAAGACTAATGGTGAGATGTTTTGTATCGTAATTAGTAAGTAAGTGTTCATAGTGAAAGGATGTCAGATATTCCACGTAGAACACAATTAGTCAGAAACACAAGGTTTAACTATCATACCATGAATTTTGTATTCTATGATTATAAAAAAACTTACTTATTTATTTACAGTCTCAGTGTATTCATCTTTAAGGAATCTTCTTATTGAAGTTCTTAGGAGGACTAAACATTGTAGTCTCTATAAAGATGTTTATCACTACGATATTTTACTTTACTGTATACTCCGTTAGAATGAGGGTGAATGTTTACTAAAAATATACACGGTGTAAGGGTGAGAGTGAACTCGCAATAACGAATCCCTTGTGATTGACAGTTTACCCCGAAGGTTTAGAAGCTCCATAAAACCCCATATTTTGTTCAAACCTTTGAATGATACTTCATCACTTCGATTATAAGTACATACCAAGTACCTTTAAGTAATGTAGTGAAACCAATACTAGGGTTAGTGTCGGTGACCGTTTAAAGAAGTATCTTCTATTAATGATCATTTAATTAATTAATCTCTTGAGAAGTACAAGAATTACGGTCCTTCATGTAACTTTTCCTAAATAGAAAATTGTACAAAATATGAAACATGGTTCTAGTACAACCTTGTTAATATTCTACATTCTAACTTCCCTATTCTTTCTTTAAAAATTTACACTTTATTTTACTTTTATTATTTGAAATTAATACGAAAGACAAGTGTTCATAATTTGGTTCAGAGAGAGATTTAAGATCGACTTTTAAAGATCTTTCTGGACATTAACATTGGGATCGAATTTAATGTAAAAACAGTATCCTGATCAAAGTCTAGATTATTCGTAATAAAACAGTAACAAATATAAATTCTAGTGTTTTGTACAACCTCTTTATACATATATTTCAAAAGTTATTGAAGTGACGAGAGAAATCACAGTAAAATAAATGACATAAACCGGAAATTGAGGTACCATAGTATAATGTCAGTCCTACAAGTTTCTTTTATACGAGTATAGAGGGGTTTATACGAATATAGTGTCCTATAAATTCACAGATTATGTAAGATTGGACTATAAATGTAGTGTGTTTTGATAGAGTGTAATGTATGATTAATTGTTTTAAATAACTAGAAAATCTCTCATTAACACCTACTAGGACTCATCTATATTTTACTTGATGAACCAGTTATATTTCATGAAACATCGGGAGACAAGTTATCATGATCCAGAGTATTATGTCAGTAAAGTAAACCTTTTAGTATTCTACCATGGAATAATTGCAACGGATCTAAAGTTGGTTTACTGATACATCTACACTTTCTGAATTATAGGATAATCGTTGGAATACTAAGTAGAAGAGGGGGTCCGAACAAAGATTAGTATCGAAGATTATAATGAACATTATAACCTTACAACCTTACATGTATATTTTTTAAATTGTTTAACTTAGAACTTACCAACTTTATATATGATCCATTTTCGAGAGAACGTCTACGAATATAATGAAAGTACATGGATACTTTAGGTAAATAATGTAAGTCGAATTTTTATATGTGTGGATAAAATATCGACCGTTTAACTGGTTACTTGTTAATACAAACGGTCATTTCATACAATAGACTCGTATTTGTGTTTAACCGAACATTTTTCATGTCAGACAATCGATTCAAACTGAATTTCCTAATCATATGTAAATATAATGGAGATTTACAACTATGACTAAAACCTCCTCTAATAAGTTCATACTATTAGTTCTTCTATCCCCTCACCCCTATTTAATACTTCTAAAGGGTAGGATCGTTTTCGTGTCGAAATACTTATATTTCCACCCTTATAGAAATAATTATAAATTTATTGTACTTAATTGTAAACTTCTTAGGAAGTTTTATCAGAATTTTTGTCACAGGTATTTTGAATTTTTTAGAATGGCCATCTAAGTCTATAAACTTTACTTTAGAGTCTTAACATTTTTACGTTGTAAAAATAGAAGTAGAAATAGGTGGGTGTCAGTCAGAACGATTTACACTTTGTATTATCCCTTATATTTTTCTTATTAATTATATTCGACAATAGAATTCGACTCACCTATTTTACGAGGTCAAACTGTCTCTCACCACCAAATTTTCGAACATAAAATCGTTATGTGAAACATTAACAAAGAAGGACGATTGTGGACCTTTAATTTTACTAAATAAGATATATACAGATTGAGATACCAGTGTGGTGACTCTGAAGTCAAGTGAAGCCAGTGAGTCAGTACATGCTGAGAAACATTGGGGTACTTGGCATCGTGTGGTCCGGAGGGACAGGTAGTGGTTGAGGGTCTCAAATGGGTTTGGCTACAGGTGACTCAGTCACTACGGTAGGTTGGTAGAGTAGGAGATAACAGGGGAAGAGGAGGACGGGAGTTAGAAGAGGTCGTAGTCCCAGAAAAGTTTACTCAGTTGAGAAGTGTACTCCACCGTTTTCATGACCACAAAGTCGAAATCGTAGTAAAGAAGGTTTCTTTAGGGTCCCGACTAGAGGAAGTCCTACCTGACCAACCTAGAGGAACGTCAGGTTCCCTGAGAGTTCTCAGAAGAGGTTGTGGTGTCAAATTTTCGTAGTTAAGAAGCCGTGAGTCGAAAGAAGTGGTCAGGTTGAGAGTGTAGGTATGTACTGGTGTCCTTTTTGGTATCGGAACTGGAAACAACCATTCATTACAGAGACGAAAAGTTATACGATAGATCCAACCAGTATCGAAAGGAAAGTTCCTCATTCGCTGAAAATTAAAATACCGACGTTAGTGGTAGAAGTCGTTAAAACCTTGGGGGTTTTTATTTCAGTCGGTGACAAAGGTGACAAAGGGGTAGATAAACGGTACTTCACTACGATGACCTACGGTACTAGAATCAAAAGACTTACAACTCGAAATTCGGTTGAAAAAGTGAGAGGAGAGAGTGAAAGTAGTTCTCCGAAAAATCAAGAAGAAGTGAAAGACGGCATTCCGACTACAGTAGACGTATAGACTCCAATAACTATAAAGAGGCCCGTTAGAACTAAGGTCGAACACAAATACCCTTTTATAAAAAAATTTCTTTGTATATATTGTTAAATGTCCTTTTATAAACCATTTAGTACTAACTAAAAGTAAGGTATTTTAGTCAAATAGCAATAATAATTTCTAAGATAGATACCACAGAAGAGTCCATGTTCAGTACAACTTTAAAAATACAACGAATATGATGGTTTTAGAGACATATTTTACATAAAAAATTAAATCTTGTTAGTCTTTTTACCTTTAGATCTTTGACAATAAATTTTTTCGAAATAAACTTCCTTTATTATTCACTAGTTACACATTCTACTCATTTGATCATACAACCTTAAAAGTGTTAATCTTTACGTTTACTGGGTACCGAATCTATTTCACCAACCCGTCTGAAATTAAATACGTCTACTTGTGATTATAGTTTACTTCAGATTCGTATTTATGACTTATCGTTACTTTTTTCTGATTGGGTTATAAATTATAAAAATACGGAAAACTGTCAACGTACTTACAGAAAACTTATTGTAGATTGACCCAATTAGTATTTCTAATATACCCTTTTAATTTGTAACTAAACCATTTTATTCTATACATTTGAGAATCTATTTATTATACATTAGAAGTGTTAAATAATACCAGTTTTATAATAAGATTGTCTGTATGAAAACTCCATGTTACTTATCGTATGAATGGAATCGGTCTTCAATAGTCAACTTTCTACATACGACAAATTTTGTTACTGGGGTACCGGTTAATTTTGACAATGTATCTTAATTAAAGGTAATAAAACTTTCACTTGTTCACTTGAACAGTCAGAGGGATGGTGGACTCGGTGGTCGCTTCGGACATATATAAGAAAATATATTCATATATACCTCTTAATAAGAGTCTTAGGTTCATTACTTTTAATAAAAAATGTGAATAAAATTTTTACCTCAAAAACGGGGAAATGTCACTATTACCAAGTCACTGACAATCAGCGAGTCAGCACAGACTGGGAAACAATGGAGTGTCTGACGTCACGTGGTCCGAGGAGACAGGTATACTAAGGTGTCCGTTCTTCTCACCTCACCCATCGGTAAGGGAAGAGGTCCCCTAGAAGGACTGGGTCTCTAGTTTGAGCCTAGAGGACGTGACGTCCGTCTAAGAAATGGTAAACTCAGTGGTACCTTCGGGAATGTCATCATTATCAACTAGTGATTTCACACAACTAGGTTAATTGATACACGATTGTATCATAAAATTACATGGATAATACTTTCTCTGAAATTGTAAATCAAAAGAAATACTAAAATATTTAAGATGAATAAGATACTTCGAAGATACCTTGCTTTGTTCTGTAGGATAAATAGTTAATGTAACAAATAACAAATTCACAGAAAAAAATAAACGATTTACTTTTTACCGAGTCAGTCATGTGTTTTGACGACATCTCTGTGATTAGACCTATATATTGTTTCTCTCCGTTTTAATTTCTTATTGTATTTTATAAGTTTCACATCATATATCCTTGATACTAAGTTGTCGGTAATAAGAGACACAAGACATTATTACTATCGATGTACTATCGAGATTCAAGACATTATTACTATCGATGTACGTGTTGAAATATTAACCTCAGACTATAATGAGGACCGTGAAAGGTCTTTGTCACACAACTCTTACCGTTAAACCACATGGAAAAACATAAAGAAGGTCAGAGAAGTTGATATAAGGGTATAAGAAATTTAAAGGAGAAGTAAAAGAGAAACGAAAGACTCATACCAAACCTTTACCAAAATCCATATCCATTCTCTTTTGGGTAGAGTGAATATACGAGGATTTAAAGAAAAATCGTTTAGTATACGAACCGTATAAGGTCAAGTTGTTTGAATCTTGCACAGTATAGTATATAGTTCGTTTGACGTTTCTTAAAGATCGTCCTAATTATACAAATACTTTTAGTGGTCACTTTGGAAATTTTTCAGTCTGTGACTCGTTTACATATCTTAACCTTAAAGACAAACTTCCCGGCTTTGTGCAAATAATTCTTTTTTCGAGAGACTTCTTCTAATTATACATTCCTCTCTTGACTCTTCCAGATGATACTGACTGTTTTGGTTATAACAAAGGAAACACCTAAATAATGTTTACTTTGATAACTCCTTAATATTTCTCAAAATAAAGATACCGAGTTGTCACTTGGTCAGAACAGTGATCACAAGAGTAATCGGTGGCGTAGAGTAACTAAGGTGGTGACATAAAAGACAATTGGACAGTGAATGACTCTATTAGTGAACGGTGAATCTATTATTTAGATAAGGAAAATCCTTTCAGTCTACCTAAGTCTAATAAAGAAGTATAGGATTCCTGGTTAAAGAAATCTTCCTTTTGTAATAGTATTTACCATATGACTATCGACAATATTCTACAGTATTTTACAGTGTATTACGGTATTTTACGGTATTTTAGAAATCTATTTGTTGTATTACTGATACTTCTCCTGTAAAGGTTTCCTTTTCTTACTGTCACCGAGAAGAGGGTACTACTACCGGGAATAAACGTTGGATAGAATCTATCAGAGGAATCTGTTGGTCAGTGTAAGAAGTTTTTTTTTTGCCTGTATAATACTGAATAGATGAACTTTTCCTTAATCTTCAGGCAGAATGTTAAATACTGTCATCTCACACGTTTAAGTTAAAGTCTCTTTAATAAAATTTTTCGAATTTCTATAACCGAATAAGTTAAAAACGGATTAGGAGGATTTTTGTAATGGATATCCTAATATAATCGTAGTTATTTTACCGATTTTGATCTAAATTTAAGAACATTTTCGTACTGTCTTAAAATACTATTAAATGAAGAAATAGATTAAATTAGATCTTCATTATGACAAATAGAACTTACTGGTGTTTCCAGAGTGAAACTTTCATTTGTTAAACTATCTTCAGTCTCATTTGATCCAGTCCGGTACCGTTATCAGTAGTGGACTTTGATCCCTTGAGTTATGTCGTTTTCACATAAGGATCGAATTTCTTTCAGACGACGTATAGGTCAGTTTAGATATTCCGTGAACCATAAATATAAAATTCGTAGAGGGACTATTTCAGTTGAGTTCAACTATTTCAGGGGTTGTAAAACCTGAACATGGTAGATTTTTTAAGGTGGGGAAGATAAACTACACTATCCCTTTCTCATGAACTTTCGAAAAATAATCTTTGACGTACAAGAGACAGTACTCACTGTTTTAAGAAGATCTTAAAGCTGAGAACTGTCAGTAGTAGAGATTTTTACTTATTCCGTTTTTCCTATCGATTGTCGAAATCGTTTATTTATATAACGTACCTTATATGGATACGATTTTTAATGAACAATAAAAAGGACTCAAAGTCTAAATTCACCTTAGAACATAAATTAAACCTTTAAGATGTCTCCCGAGTCATTATATCTTACATCTATCGTAACAAACAAAACAAAAGAATAACAGTATTCTACATTTTTTTGGGTGTCATATAAAACGATACTAGAAAAGAAGATGATACTTGAGAAGATTAATTCGAACCATAAATGAAAAAGTTCCAGTTTCTATCTTATGATGTAATAAAACTATTCAAATCTACACCTCTTGTGTTGTCACCTGTATTAAACACCAAGTTTACGAACAAAAAGAGTTATTACACTAAAGTCATTTTAAAGGTTTAAGGTCACTTCCTGATATATACGGTTGTCCATATAAAGGTAAAAAAAAGTACTCGACATTATCATAATTCATTTTATTTTCTCGTCAGTCTAATAAATCCAACATTGTTACGTTAAAAATTCGTTTTAAACAAAATAAAGTATTTTTGACTCCATTGAATTTACTCTTTTTCACGATAAGAAAAAAAAAAAAAAAAACGTGAATAGTCTTCGAGACATTTCATAAACTGAGTAATTGGTTATCCTGTCTCAGTTCCGAGTATCTACTAATTCGTAAGTGTATAATTTCTCATATCTTCTATAAATAAGGTCAACTAATAAGACAATCATAGTGTTAGGTTATGACGATGGTGGTGGTGATCAGGTTATGTGTCTGTATACTTGGGATCTCGTGTTGTTGAGTTTTACACTTAATACCTGGACCCGGTGATATATAACTCGAAGGGACCATCGAGTCGACCATTTCTTATATGGACTTCATACCTTCTAGGACCAAACTAGGGACCCAACGTTCTAGGGGATCTTTTCCCTCTCCGATGGGTGAGGTCAAAAGTACCCGAAAGGACCACCGAGTCTGTCATTTCTTAGACGGACGTTACACCGTCTGGACCCAAGTCAAGGACCAAACCCTTCTAGGGGACCTTCTTCCGTACCGTTGGGTGAGGTCGTAAGAATGGACCTCTTAAGGTACCTGTCTTCTCTGACCGTCCGATGTCAGGTACCCCAGTGTTTCTCGACCTGTGTTGACTCACTGATTCGTGACGTATCGTACCGGTGATATGTAACACGTTTATAAAGTACCATGCTATGTATATCTTTAACTTTCATTTGTGAATCTTTTTAAAATTCTTAAAAAAGATTGGTTTATGGACATTATAATAACATAGATTGTAAAAAATTTACTTAGAATGTTAAAACAGAAAAACTTTTATTAAAATAAAAAGTCGTAAAACTTACCATAACTCAGTACTATTTAATCTGTGTATCTAATTATAATTAAAAATTTTTCTGGTGATACAATACCAAAACCTGTTACTACATCAGTAAGGGAAGAGGCCCCTTACAAGGACTAGGTCCCTAGATTGGGTCCAGAAGACGTAGTGTCCGTCTAAGAAGTGGAAGACTCGGTAGTCCCTTCGGGGATTTATAAATTGTTCATTATTATATAGTTATCTTTAAAGTCACCACTTACTATTGGATTCAAACATCTGTATCACACCTTATCACTCCAACCATTATTTCATTCGTCTAATTTTGGAAGAAAACGTTATTCCTTACAACCGTTCAAAAATATCATTTTAATTTAAGCTACTAATTCTTTTTTACTTTTAAGTTTTGTTAATAACTAATATTTTCGTTTATATATTTTTATATAATTTACATCGGTCTTATTAAGAATGTCTTTTTAATACACAATGGAATTAACGAAAATAACTTAATGTTTTTAGATATTGTCATTGTTCGTAAGTTAAATTCTAGGTTAGTTACGATGTAAACAAGAGAATAGTTAGTTCATGATCTTCTTTAATCTGTTCTATACTTCGTTTGAAGATATCATAAATTTGTTGTCCCTCGGGTACAGATACGAGGACTTTGTTCTCTTTTGGACCATTCAGTTTATTAACGAAGTCAAACAATTGACCTGTTTCAAAGGTCTGGTGTAAAGTCCTTTCCTCTTTTATTCTTGACTTACCAGTGTAACTCTATTACTTGTCTCGAATCTAAAATCCTTTCGGTTGCACTTGTCCTAAACATTTCAGAGGGATCTTTTCTCCCTCGACGGTTCTTATTTTCCCTGTCTCTAAAAGATCTTCTTAAGATACTTCGCAAATATGTTTATGACTAGATATGTACGTATTTAATAGTGGTCTTTTACCAACCAACTTATTAAAAATCGAAGGGACCATCGAGTTGATCATTTATTAGAAGGACGTTACCCCTTCTGTGGCCAAACTAAGGATAAAACCCTTCTAGGGGACCTCTTCACTATATCTGATGGGTGAGGTTATAAGAACTCGAAGGGACCGCCGAGTATACCATTTCTTAGGTAGACGTCACGTACTCTGGACCCAATCTAGGGACTCAACCCTTCTAGGGGACCTCCTCCCGTACCGTTCGGTGAGGTCATAAGAACGGACCTCTTGGGGGTACCTGTCTCCTCGGACCACCCGATATCAGGTACCCCAGCGCTTCTCAGTTTGTGTTGACTCACTGATTCGTGTCGTGTCGTACTTATCTAACACAAAGGAGGTCGATACCACCTTTCTGAAAGATTGGGTACCTTTTAGTTCATCTTAAAAGTCTCTTATATTAATGATCACTTAGATTTCATGGTATCTTATTTGTGAAAGGATTCTTTGGAACCACCACCACCAAATCAGTGATTCAGTACAGGTTGAGAACGTTGGGGTACCTGACATCGGACAGTCCGAGGAGACAGGTACCCTTAAGAGGTCCGTTCTTATGACCTCACCGAACGGTAAAGGAAGAGGTATTCTTTCGAATTTTCGTTCTGTTTATGCGAGTTCTTTAAATTTAAACTCGGTATTTGACAGATTTTAATAAATTTCTTCGTATTGTTTTAGGTCTTGGGTTTGTATTTTAAGAATACAATCCTCAGGTTAATTTTTTTTTTTTATTCTTTAGAACATTTTTTCCTCTTTTTAGTTATTTATCTTTATCTGGTTCCTTTAAGTCTCTACCACTGTAAGTGTCGGTTCATAATTATAACAACAATATTTATACGGGCGATAAAAGATCTTCTATATCTTCTTGGTACAATTCCTCTCTTTCCCTTCTATAATTTTTCCAGAATTAATTTGAAGATCTCTACTTTCAATCTTACTGAATTTATTTTATATTGGACTTACTTTAATTGACATCTGATAGACCTCGTCTTTTTAAGTTACTCCAATTTGGGTAGAGTTATCTTTAAAAGATTTTATTTCGTCTCTCTAAAGAATTTTTGTTTAAAATTTTTTACATTTATTGAGATCATTGTGGACCTCGTTATATGTCAACAGATTTTGTGTACATTGAACTAAGGATTTCACCTATTTTCTCTCTCCTTCCTTTTCATATAAACTTTTTAATACCGACATCTCAAAAGTTTACACAACTTAAGATATTTGATAGTCGAAATTTTAAGTATTTCGTACAAAATTATACTAATAAATTTTGTTATTATTTATCTTTTTACAACGTGTCTCTGTCTATGTAATATATATCTCCTTTTTCTTTTCTTACAGTCGTATGTAGAATAGACTTAGAAACTTAAGTCTCTGTCACCTCGTCGGAGAAATATCAGACCTCCACACCTCCTTACTTTCACTTCACTTCAGCGAGTCAGGACAGACTGAGAAACGCTGGGGTACCTAACATCGTACGGCTCAAGGAGGAAGGTACCCTAAAAAGTCCGTTCTAATGTCCTCACCCAACGGTAAAGGAAGAAGTCCCCTAGAAGGGTTGGGTCCCTAGTATGGGCCCAGCGATGAGTGGAACTTATTATATAGATTTATTTTGTACAATTTTTACTCTTGATTAAAAAAAGTCCTTGTTGGTTACTGTTATAATAAGTGGTATTAGTGCAGACGTAATATTTTTATAAATATCTTCAGGAAGTCTGTCCCGTTTTTACTAGAATATACCTTTGATGTTATGTATGTCAATCAATGATATATAAAAATGAGTAATAAAAGTAATTTACTATAACTTATAAGTTACACTTCATAAATATTCAATAACACCTGAAACTTCGTGTATCTTAATATTACCTATCGTTGTTATTTAGTTGACCCCTCTTTTAATTTGGTATATTATGAAGAGTGTAATATATATTTCAACATGTTATAAACTTCTAACGATTGTAAAATTTTATGTATAATACTTGAGATCCTTTGGTATTTTTAATTGTTTATCCTAGGTTAACATGTTTTAAATCCTTTTCAGTGTTAATGGTACAACTAAAATATCATCCTTACGTATCTGTGAAATTGTAAATTATTTTCTTACGTTAAATAGTGTGAATAGTCCTTTTCTGTCTTTTATTATGTCAATAGAGTACAAATTTAGTACAATATATTCAATTTTGTAAATACCAATTTTTACGTATAATCGTTTACTCCTTATCATACTTTAATAAATTAGACTACACAAATAGTTTTTAATAATATAAGTTATCTTATAAATCGTTACTCTGTATCCTTCAAAAGGGAACTTTGACTCATTTATATTGATAAGATCGATGGTGAAAATAAGTCGTAACATGATTCCCGACATCGAGTATGTTATACCGTTATTTTTCTTTACCATACAATTAACAGTTTCTTCTTTTATTCTGACAGTTATAAACGTCTGTTGAACTAAAACTAGCACTTCATACACATGTTATTATATTACCTTTACATTGTGTTGTAAGTCTAACAAATCTTCACACAAATGGTTTACAAATTTTTTATTATAATAACTTTTATTAAATCTTTATATCCTTATATCTTTTTGAGAGTCAAGTAAAATGAAGAACATTATTGAGTGGTTTATAACATTATGAGTAGTTTATAATATTATGAGTAGTTTATTCTACTCATTGTCGTTTACTTTTTTATATTTCCGTTTTTTCTTCCGTTCCTTTAATGAAGTGAAATGTAAATAAGTAATTAAATTGTTTACGAATTAAGCATGAAACGAGTTCCTTATAAAGTTCTGACGACGACGACGACGACGATTCAGCGAAACCAGCACAGGCTGAGACGCTGGGGTATCTGCCGTCGGGTGGTCCGAGGGGGTAGGGACCCTAAGAGATCCGTTCTTATGACCTCACCCAACGGTAAAGGAAGAGGTTACGTACTTTCACTTTTCAGTTTCACTTCAGCGAGTCAGCACAGGCTGAGAATCGTTGGGGTACCTGACGTCGGATGGTCCGAGGAGGTAGGTACCCTAAAAGGTCCGTTCTCATGACCAAACTATTAACCAGTGATAGCACTATTAAATTTTTATAAAATGAAAATTTTAGTCTCTTAACCGATTGTACCCTCATTCTCTAGTTTACACCAATTGTAAATCTCTTTTTAGACATCTGTATGATCTAAGAGTGATTTACAAGATACCCTTTAAATTACCTTTAGTCATAGACTCAAGTCTAGTCTTATATTAAATTCCACCAAGTCATTGTAAAGTGGTAATCAGTTGTCCTTACTTCTTTTGAATACGTATTTTTTAGTTACATTAGGAGGGTAATATGTGTTTGAATAAGTGTGGTAATTCATTGTAAGAGAAGACACTGAATTGTACGTACGTACGTTGTACTGTCTGAGTCATCTGCACTCAGACTCACTTGAGTCCCTCTACCACTACCTGTCCCTCCGGACCGCACGACGCTAAATACCCCAGCGTTTCTCAGTCTGTGTTGACTCACTGACTTGACTTGACTTACGTTGTACTTGTCCCATGTGTCCTCTCGTCACTTTGACTAATTTTCGAAACTAGTGTTCCAAATAGATTCTTTCCAATGTTCTTACTAAACCGGAGTCCACTCTAAAGTCTTCTACTACTATCGTCTAAAATCACGAATACCGATAAAGACGACTTTACTTACTTACTCCCTATTTTCAAGTTCCCATGTTGTCCTTCTTGAATTAAATTTACATTTTATTACTGAAGAGTATTTTATACAAAGAGATTCAATACAGTTTAATTACATATAATACTATGGATATAATTTAACAAATATATGACTATTGTCAGTACCTCGTTTTTCCTATCTCAATTAATAAAAGACTCCAGAGGATTCAAGACTTTTACACACACATGCACACACAAGTATTTATATGACAAGTATATAATATGTGTATGATATGTTATACGAATAATTTTAGGAATAAATTGGATCTTTATAATAAGATTTTAAAATTCCATTACTTACAGTATTAATTTTTAATTTGTCAAGAGTTGTCATCCGCTTGTATAAATACTATACAAAATTCAACAATAAAGAGATTACTGTTTTTCCTTCTTTTTTACAGGAGTACATGGGTTTTCTCTAATACAAGTACCAGTCACAGACGGGTTTTCTCTCATTGGTATGGACTAAAACCAAAGAGAAGGTAACATAATAGGTAAAGTTTATTACGAACAATGCATATTTATAGAATAAGACAATGTTAGGAAAACTTAGTAAAACTCTAGAATTTAGTAATGTCATATTAAGGAATCAAATAGAGTTCGTCTTACAAAGACGTATAATAAAGAAATAAGTGTTATTTGATCACTTATTTAAGTTTAAGTTTTTTTTAATTTCATCGGTATAAGACTTTAAAATTTTACAACATATGGGAGGGAGGGGAGGTGGGGGTTCCCCTTTCATACCTACTGTGGTTGCAATTGGTGTAAGGACGTTAGGACTTTTAAAACTAGTGGAAAGACACAATGGAGTTTTGACTTCGGATGTACAAAGTTAGTGGTCCATTATTTACACACTCCTTTAAGTGAGGTAACAACTTCTGTATTATGTTAGTCACATTACTAAAAACTCTTTCTTCTCTCGACCTCCACAAAGGTAGAGTGAAGACATTTCTTACTCTATTGTGTCCTGAACGGACCGTCGACTCGCGGGATGTCCATGATATCACCGACGTCGTGTGTTCTGTCCGTTCCAAGTAACGTAGTTCTCTTTTTAGGCAGAATTAAACATGAAAGGGGAGTCCGAAGTTTAGGTAAATTTTTACCTGACTTCGTTATTGATTTCCCTAAATATGGGGTCCTTTTAGTGGGAAAACTTACTGTCGAAACGACGAACCCCTTTTAAATAGTATTAAGTTGACAAAGATATTACTCCCCTTCGTTTACATTTGAGTCGATGGACCTGGGTCGGTAACTTGAATCTATTAATAAAGGGTTAGTTTTTTTCTTGAAAGACACCAACAAAATAAATAAATAAATAAATAAACCGTACGAGACCATAGACAATCGAAACGAAAAATATCTAAATTAACTTTAAAGTATTAGTATCTCAAGTTTATGTCTTGTCTAAACTCAGTCATGAGACCTTGTTATAGTAATAGAATTTGGAGAGGGACAACTTTTTCTTTTATATATATAAAAGGAAATATATATATAAGGGTACAAAAATAATCGGAAAACGAAGAGAACTGAGACATATTTTGAGACATGAGATTCCTATGTACGATAATTTCTTTTCGGACTCCGTTTTGAGTTTCCTCTTCACTCCGTCCACTCGAGTGGATCTAATACCCAAAATTCAAATAACCTCTTAAATTTGTCCCCCTTTTTTATCTTCCTTTTTGTGAACCCTAAGTCGTTTTCGGTTTTACTTAAACCTGGTTTAGACAGCACTTTGCTACACATAAAAATTTTCTTTACATTAGACACAAAGACTGAGTAAATGTTACTGGAATAGTTTTACAGTACATCACTTTCAATAAGTCCCAGGTTATTAAGAAAATTCGAAGATTTATCGTAAAGTTTTGTAAAAAAGGATCAAACTAATATTTACTTGAGTTTAAGGTTTTCCAGACGGTTCCAGTTATTTTAAGAGTCCTCAGTAGTATAACTTTGTCTTAAAGTTGAGACGTTAAAAAGGAAAGATAGGACTTAGTGATTTTACCAAGATCCTACAAATTAAGTCAACCACTGAAACCTAACGTATTTAATATCTGTTAGTTTACTTTTAGTACTATTTCGAAGATCCTTATCTGAATTTTTTATTCTATAAACGTGTACACAATAGATGACGTTTTTGTTTGTTTGTTTGTTTTTTTTTGTTAATTTTTTTGGATGGTTTGGGTGGAGGATTGGAAAATTAAGATGTCACATTATCATCAAAGAATTACAAAGGAACCCTTAATCCTTCTATAGTACCCTGTGAAGTCACGATATCATCTGAGGACCATGAGTGTGTAAAAGGTACAAGATATAGGACACATTGTCAGACGTCTCTTTTCCTCTGTCAACCTCTGATAACACTAGTAAACCAAGTTTGGAACCCTCAATTTTACCCTTCAATGTAATCCTTTGAATTTAAAAAACGGGTTTCTTTATAATAAATCACCGTCTTGATCAGATCTAGGGGTTTAAATACACAATTGAAAGACATGGAACGAATGGAGAGAAAGATTTCTAACACTTTTGGGTGGTAAGTATACCGACTATTAGCTTTTTGTAACAGATCGAGTTCCGTAATAATAATATTAAAGGAGTATGGACCAAGAAACGTAATGAGAACTGAGAGATTTCAGGAACGGATGGGTCATCACTCTAATTTGGATGTCTAGAACAGTGGAGAATAAATTTTAGGGGATAAGTGATAATGAAAGAAAAGATAAGGAAAAACTGATTTCGGGAATAAGAAAGGATATCCTGGGATACTACCAGACTATGTGATTATTTCGACTGACACGAAAGTAGTAAGACATGGGAGGGGATGACAGGGTTGGTCGTTTCTGTGACGACGGGGTCTCTGGTACTTGGACCACGGAATAAACGTATTTTCATAAGGGTGGAGGTAGGGTAGGGGTCAATGGGGACACCGAGTGAGAGGGTAAGTCAAGAGACGAGTTACAGTCGAGGAGTCTCTCTGAAAAGGAGGTAAGGGATGTATTTTTCGTAGAGGGAAACGGGTGACGAATCCAAAACAAATCAAATGAAGGACCTTGAGTTGTGGTCAACCGTCACATAGATACAGCGAAACTACTAACCAGAAGTAGACAGAGTTTGTGATCTTATATTTAAGGTACTCCTTTCTCTGTAAAAAGGTTTCGTGTGACTTGTCACAGATCATCTATGTACGCGAGTAAATAGATGCACACCTGGAGACCCTTTCGTATGGAGTCACTTCTGGGTATCCTATAAATACTTACACTAATTTATGGATAAAGAAAGAAACTCGGTTGCGCACGGGTTATAAACGAGTGTATCGATGACTCCGTTGCATGACTTCATGATCTTCTACTAACTACTCCAATGAAGACGAAGATAAGAAGTTTTAGTAACCTCTTAAGTAGGACTTGCACTGATAGTCACTGAGGGTCTGTCTAAAAGGAGAGGAGTAGAGATAAGAAAAAGTACGACAAGTACCCCAAGAGTTCCGTTGTTATGACTTCACCAAAAGGTAAGGGAAGAGGTCACCTGGTGTAAGACAGTCTGGAGAGGTGGTACCGGGTAGGTAGAACCCACCGGGGTGTCTCGTACCGAATCAAAGTAACTCAATCTACTCCGACACCAGGTACACTAGTGTAACCGATCAACAGACACTAACACCAAAGGAAGACAGACGGGAGACTACGGGAAAGAGTAACGGATGGCAGAATGACCGCACGACACCAAGTACTCCAGTGTTTCTCAGTCTATGCTGACTCGCTGACTTGACTTGACTTAGGGATGAGTGAATACTTCCTTAATTAAGGACCAGAAAAGTGGAAATTTGATAAACCTAGTTTAAAGGAAGAAGTACCCAAACGGTCAAATTTTCGTTACTAATATCTGTAGACAGTATTTGGTTTTTTTCTATATACAACAAGAATACCTTTACTCTTACACAAAATCATCGATGACACGTTTACTCTTTTCATTTCAGAGACTCTCAACCCTCAAGTCGGAGTAGGTTTTGACTACGGGTAAAAAACAAGTGTGAACGAACGAGATGGTAGTAGAAACCAAGACAGCAGTCCGGATCGTTCTAACCAAGGTAGAGATCTCCACGTACTCAGGTTAGAGTCGTGGTGGTAGTAGTACGAGGAAACCCAACCAAAGTATTCAAATGACTTAAACCTTAAGACAATGTGTTTAATAGAACATCGGCGAATAACTAATCAGTAAAGGTTTCTCGATGTTAACGACTGGTTTAGTGATCGTTAGTCTTTTTTTACGTTAATTAGAACTTCTTTTGACTCGTGTCTTCTTAACTACGAAAACTTCACACCACAACCTCTTCTGAGAACTCTCAAGGAACCTGTCGTTCCTCTAGTTTGGTCAGGTAGGATTTCCTCCAGTGAGGACTTATAAGTAACCTTTCTGACTACGACTTCGACTAGCTTATGAAACCAGTGGACTACGTTTCTCGACTGAGTAATCTTTTCTGGGACTATTACCCTTTCTAACTTCCGTCCTTCTCTTCCCCCGCTGTCTCTTACTCTACCAATCTACCGTAGTGGCTGAACTACCTGTACTCAAACTCGTTCAAGATCCTCAACCACTACTTGTCCCTTCAGACGGTGTCAGGTATCTCAACGTTTCTCTACCTGTACTGACTTGACTTGACTTAGAACTTCTCGTCTCTTTAAGACCTTCGATGAAGTATTAACGTTACTGTTTGCTAATCCTTCCTTTTCACCCTCACTTCTACCTCTATAGTGTAGTAATTTTTTCTAAATACATGAGTACGTAAGGATAAGACAAAAAAAAAAAAAGAGTCATTGAACAGATTATAGAGAAACCTAACTCTTGGTCAGATTCGGACCAATTTTTAAGTGATATTATCCCAGTTTTTCCGATCTACGAAAGTTTCTACTTATTCCTGATCAATGACCAACTTTACTATTACTACATTACTATATAAAAACTTTCTCCGTAAGTATCCAATAAATTTAAATTATTAAGATAATTATTCTTGATTTTTAATACCCTATAAAGTCTAATAATCGATTTTATATATGGGTGTTTCACGAACTATAATAGTAACGTAATAGAATCCTAAAGTAAAAGAGTAGTAAAAGATAATGAATATATAGTTAGTGAAAACAAAAGATCAAACTGTTACTACTGTTTTTATGATTTCATCGATATTCGACCATAGAGTTCTAAAGAGATACCAGTTTTCACCAAATACTCTAACCCCTTTCTACGTCCACTACAGGTAGAGTATATCTATGTATACTATTACTTTTTTCTCTTGAGTTATCATTAATCAAGGTAATAAGTAGGTGTAAGTCTTCAACACATCGACATAAGAAATGTTCCGGAATAAAAAGGGATCTTTCTTGTTACGAACTTAAACAGAGACATGACCGGTATAACCTTCGAATTTAAAAGGTCAGAAGGGAATTCGGTATTCTGTACACCTCTTTTTTGATGTTCCTACGAAGAATTGGTCCAAGTCACCGTAAATGGATACCCTATAATCGTATGTTTTAGTGGCTTTTCTCGTCGACCTACAGTCGGTCGATGGTCAAATCTCCGTTACGACTCTCGATAAGTGAAAACAATCAAAGTTGTACACCTCAACTACCTACTATCACCATGTGAACTCGTCGACCGGTACATCCTTTGACTTTATTCAGACCAGTTCTTTGGTCTTATAGACGGAATTCTTATGGGTCTTCGTATTAAACGTCGGATTGAGGTCTGAAGACCTTTTGTCTTTCTCGTTTTGTTCAATTAAAATCCTTTTTATTAGTGTTTCTTCAGACACGTTCGGTTCAAGATGTATCGATTTATAGTTTGTACCCTGTAATAATTGAATTTTGTCTCATTTCTGGACGGTAGGTACGGTTTGGTTACTTCAGTTACTTTTGAGTAGTATATCCACCTATTTAAACAGTTTCAGAAAGTCTAAGAAGGACCATCGTCTGTTCTGACTGACTGAGAATATATACCTTCGTATTTCGATTATCGAAATGACCCTTTTATATTATGGGATAAAGAAAAACCAAACACAAATAAATCCCTAGTTGGAAACAATGTGAATTCTACGACGACGACGACGACGACGACGATTCAGTGAATCAGTAAAGACTGAGACACACTGGGGTATCTGCCGTCGGATCTAACGTAAATTATTCAATTTGAACGGTACATTTACAATCTCAGGTCTAAAGTTTTCATTCGCGATAAAAGACTTGTTTCGGTTCCTTCCACAAACTCCATACTTGGTACAAACCTTCGATATAAGAATTATTATAAAATTTTCAACTTACAAGAAATCTTGTAGTTCTCTTTATACGGCCATGATATGTTCTTCAACAGTTTTATTTGAGATATCTTGTACAACTTTTTGACTTTAAAGTTTATGCTTATTTAGATATAATTTAGTCTTGAATTTTCTTTACTGTACGAGTTTACTCTGTTGTCTCGTAAAATAATTTCCCCGTCAAAACACCGCTTCAAATTCTTTTTCGTCATTCTTTACCTCGATCGTTGTTATCCTTCGTAAATCATCGGAACTCCCCCCGTTCCTTCCTTATCAAGAACCTTTGGTCGTTTTCACGGATGTTTCTTTTCGGGGACTTCGGGTTCGTTTGACTCGATACTATAATCCATGTCTTTATGTGAGATGTTTTAATTTGTCTATAACTTCATAATTCTTTTATCGTATGTTTCACAAGGTCTTTTTATATTCTAATTGTTGATTATTTTAATATTTACTTTCGAAATCATCCTTTCATAGTATAAACTGATATTTAACTAATATGACGTCAAGGTGTAGACCTTTCGATCTCACATTAATAAAAGAGATGATAAGGGTGATTTATTTTGATGTTTGGAACCCGTAATGTAAATTTCATTTGAATTCTAGTGACTTTCAATTTCTCTTCTTGGTGAATGACACCTGGTACCCTGGACTCCTTTTTGTATTACACTCAAAGGACTTAAAAGAAAATCGGGGTTTACAGGGTCTTAAACAAAACCTTTTCCCTCACTAATTTTTTGTTGTCCATAATTGTTTTTTCGTGAGGTCGTTTTCAGTGAAGAATATTTGATTTTCCGGTTCTTTCTGGATTGTTCTGTTTTTTGATAATCTACTATTTTCAAGGTGAAATCACTTTGTAGTGTCTTTTTTAACCAGAGGTTGGGATCACGGTGGTCCTTTCCGATTCATTTTTCGGATCTGAGATAAAGATCGGTCCGATAGTGTTCCGTATTATTGAAGGTACGACCGACCAAAGTCTCTTCGGTTCTCCGGGATCAAAATATACCTGACTCAACACAGGGAAGACTAAAAGTACAATTTCGGGATTGGAAGTCATGGAGTCTTCCACCAATGTAAACCTTTATCTAGGAAATTCCACCATTAATACAATTTTACCCCGGGATCTCACTTGTGATTAGATTATTGTGACTACAGAACAATTCTCCCCGAAGGGACTATCGAGTCAACCATTTCTTAGGTGGACGTCACGTCCTCTGGGGCTACGTTAAGGACCCAGCCCTTCTAGGGGACCTCTTCCCTTTCCGATGGGTGAGGTCATAAGGCTGACTTGCTGAAAGTGAAGTGAATATTCCTCTCACTTTGTGTCATGGACCCTAGTCTGGGCCCAGAGGACGTAACGTCCGTCTCAGAAATGGTAGACTCGGTGAGCCCAGAGTAGGGACCCAGTCCTTCTAGGGGATACCTTCCCTTACCGATGGATGAGGTCGTAAGAACGGACCTATTAAGGTACCTGTCTCCTCGGACCGTCCGATATCAGGTGCCCTAGTGTTTCTCGCTTTCCTTTTGGAACACTTTTATATCAATCTTCCGTCGGTAGGTGTTCACTTTCTCTTTCCGGAGTCTTCTTTATTGGGACGACTGTGGAACTCGATTCCGAAGATTGGAGACCTTGACACTCTTTTATTTAAAGAGGACAAACCTGTTGGATCATATAAAACGATACCGTCGGGATCCCTTGATTATGATTATTTCCCAAAATGAGGAACAATTCTTTACTCCTTAGTGGGGACGGAGGACCACTTTCACCTTTCTTACGTTTGTTTAGGGAGGGGTACCATTATTCCATGGGTGGAATCGGAAGGAAAAAGGTATCCTACCTCAGGTCCTCCGGTTCCGTTCTCAGTCCTAAAAGTAATTGTTGGTCGTCATTTTCATTGGGGTTAGTGTCTCCGGTGTATCGTTCGTTTTTACTCCATGAAAAGAATGAGGGTCTGTCCCACTATAGTTGTTAGTGGATCATCTTCGACCTTGAGGTGACAGGGGAGATCGTTGTTGATCCACAGTCAACCCCATCTCGCCTCTTAGACTTCTAGTCGTCTTAATTTTTCCAACTGGTTTGATACACCTTAAATCAATTTTATTTTGTTATATTCTTCCAACTTTTATTTTCCTTCCTTTTTCTGTCCGATACTATATTAGTAGTTATCTTTGTCACCGATATGATTATAGTCTATCTAAAGTCTCACTTTTAACGGTCTCTGTCTTTCTCTGTAACTTAGGACGTTCTAGCATTTACGAGTCCGTGGTTTGTTGTATTCACTTTCTGTCCACTTTAATTTTTGACTTTCTTCATTTAAGTGATCACATTAACCTCTAAAGTTGTGGAAAGAGATTTATTGACTATCTTGTTAATAATTTTTTTTAGTCGTTCTATGTCTTAAAGTTTTCAAGTGGTATTTGATTGTCCAAGATTAGTTGTAAGTATCTATCTTATCAGGTTGTTTCTTGTCGTCTTTTGTACAAAAGTGTCCGGTTACCTTATATACCCTAAGGGTCCACCGTGTCAACCATTTCTTAGTCGGACGGTTATGTTCTCTGAGTTCCCTGCGTACATCAAATCAGTGACTCAACAAAGGTTGAGAACACATTGGGGTACCTGACATTTATCGATCCGAGGAGACAGGTACCTCAAAGGGTCCTTTTTTATGACCTCACCCAACGGTAAAGGAAGAAGTCCCAAAGAAGGACTGGGTCCCTAGAAGGGTTGGTCCCTAGTTTGGACACAGAAGATACAACCGTCTGTCCAAGAAATGGTGACTCTGTGTAGGGGGTCTTTGAATGTCAGGTAATTCTTTCTGTCGATAATTGAGACAAGGAAAGTAAGTTGAGTTACATAAAAAATAAAGTGAACTCTAAGGAAAACTGAGTACCGAATAAATCCCCACTTACCGAATCAATGTTCACAAACGTCTAAAACAAAAGTGGAAAGATGATTAAAGATCAAACTAATGTGACACTATTACCTTATATGAGACTTAGTAAATAAATGAAACTTACATAACTCTAAAAGAAGAACCGGGTCTTATACCAAATGAAACTATATATAAAATACGCACGTACGTACACACACGAGTCAACACAGGTTGAGAAACGTTGAGGTACTTGATATCGGACGGTCCTTAAGGTACCTGTCTCCTCCGATCATCCGATATCAAGTACCCCAGTGTTTCAGTCTGTACTCACTCGTAGATTGTGTGTGTGTTATCGTTTTCATTTTTCTTTTTTTACGTTCCCACCTCTTTTAAATTATAACATACAATTTAAGACAGGTTGTTTAGAAATAACTCTCAGATAATGTACGTTCGGTTATGAAAACGGAAAACATTAATCCTTGTTATCTTTACCAACCTACCATAGTGGCTGAGTTACCTGTACTCAAACACATTTGAGGCCCTCAACCACTACCTGTCTCCTTCCGGACCGTACGACGGTAGGTACCCCAACGTTCCCCAACCTGTGTTGACTCGCTGACTTTACTTGACTTGACTTGACTTGACTTTACAATTGACTATCCTTGGTGTGGTCTTTGTCTTGATAAGGACTAAAGATGACGTACTTTTGAACTCGTTTTCCCTACCAAAACCTCAACTGTAAATTTATTTTTGTTTAAGACACATAAAGACTACAGAGGATGAAGACATTTCTTTTTCTTTTTTCGTAGTGTACTGGAACAGAAAGAAATTATCCAATCTCTCGATGTGTATTTTTTGTCAAAAGACTATATTAAAATTTGGATTAATCAATTTTTAAGTTACACGGGATGGATCCTAGACCATTTATTTAAATATGGAAATTTTACTTCCACGTATAATCCTTCAATTTCCTTTAAAAAAAGCTGTGACGTACAGCATAGGAGATTTCTTTAGTTGATGCATAGGACTAAGAGAATGTATTTTGTCTGTTTTTTAAAGTTCCAGATTCACTTTTGACTCTACGAACTTTTACTTAAATCTGTTACGTTGAGTCGTTTTTTCTTGAGACGTGTATCTTAGTCTCTAGATTTAAGAGAAGACAGTAAGAGTTCCAGTGTTTCTTTCAAGGTATCGTTTACATTAAACCGAAGAGGTCTCGAAGATCAAAGAGTTAACGTGTCACTACCTTAAGAGTGAACTAGAAAGGACAGACTTAGGTATCACAAATTACTCCGTGTCCCCTCTACTCCTTCATTTAATGAGAAGTAAGTAGTAAGTAAATAAGTGATTGAGTGTATAAGGAAGTAAAAAAAAAAATGGTTTGTAATGACTCGTTTCAAATAAACAAATTTCTAATTATTTTGTGAAAGGTCTCTGTGTATGCGTTTATCTATTTAGGGTAATTTTTGACATGTTTCCTGTCTTGTTTGATTCAGACTTCGTTAATCTCCAAAGATGATCTATTGAATTGGGTTCTAGAACTTATGTTATAAATAAATAAGAAATTAAAGTGTTCATTTCGTTCATAGATAACTCGTTCTTTAAGTACTGTCCGTGACCTAGTACACTTTCACTTTCACTTCAACGAGTCAGCACAGGCTGAGAAACGCTGGGGTACCTGACATCGGGTGGTCCTAAGAGGTAGGTACTTAAAAGATCCGTTCTCATGACCTCACCCAACGGTAAAGGAAGAGGTCCCCTAGAAGAGTTGGGCCCCTGACTTGTGTCCAGAGGGCGTAACACCCGTCTGCGAAATGACAGACTCGGTTTTACTGACACTCCTCTAAAGACAGTAATTCTCAAATACCCGATAGTGATTATTGTCGCGTAATATATAAAACCGTGTCTAACGATATCTCTGTGTCAACTAGCAGGTTGGGTTTGATCTTAAATCCCAAACCCTTTCTGTAGTGTTTGTACACGTCAAATACAAACCGGTCAGTTCTAATCCTAACTCACATCTCTGAAGGTAAAGGGGGTATTATTGTGAATGTGAAAGGAGTCTCTGAGAAAAATACAGAATATACCAGGTTCCTCACAAGGTGGGTTCTGAGATAATTAATCTATATTACGGAAGTCAAGTCACTCAGCGAGTCATTACAGTCTGAGAAGCACTGGGGTACCTGACGTCTTGCGGTCTGAAGGGACAGGTTGTGGTTGAGGACCTCGAACGAGTTTATGTATAGGTATCTCAGTCACTACAGTAGGTTGGAAGGGTAGGAGACACCAGACGAAGAGGAGGACGGAAGTTAGAATGGGTCTTAGTCCCAGAAAGTTTACTCAGTCAAGAAACGTATTCCACCGGTTTTATAACCTCGAAGTCGAAGTCGTAGTCAGGAAGGTTACTTATAAGTCCTGACTAAAGGAAATCCTAACTGACGAAACTGGAGGAACGACAGGTTCCCTGAGCTATCTCTGAGGAGGTTGTGGTGTCAAGTTTTCGTAGTTAAGAAACCGTGAGTCGAAAGAAATACCAGGTTGAGAATGTAGGTATGTACTGATGACCTTTTTGGTATCGAAACTGATCTACCTTGAAACAACCGTTTCATTACAGATACGAAAAATTATACGACAGATCCCACCAGTATCGAAAAGAAGGTTCTCCGTTCGTAGAAAATTAAAGTACCGATTTAGTGGTAGAAGTCACTAAAACCTCGGGGTTTTTTATTTCAGACGGTGACAAAGGTGACAAAGGGGTAGATAAATGGTACTTCACTACTCCGGTCTACAGTACTAGAATTAAAAGACTTGCATCTCAAAATTCAGTTGAAAAAGTGAGAGGAGAAAGTAAAAGTAGTTCTCCGAGAAATCAAGAAGTGAAAGACGGTATTCCTACCACAGTAGACGTATATACTCCAATAACTATAAAGAGGACCGTTAGAACTAAGATCGAACACGAAGTAGGTCGTACCGTAAAGTTCATTACATGAGACGTATCTTCAATTTATTCGTACCACTGTTATCTGTCGGAACTGTATGAGGAAAGGGTTAAACCTCGGTCAGACATCAAGGTACAGGTCAAGATTGACAACGAAGGACTGGACCTATGTCTAAAGACTCCTCCGTCCATTCCGTCAGACCATCAGGGTAGAAAACATCTTAAAGGGTGTCAGACAACACTAAGTGTGTCAGTTGTCTAAACTACACCAGTAATTTTGTATTCATCCGAAAAAAGACCTTGATAGAACAAAAAAGATACTAGGTTGTCTACGACCGTTAAACTAGAGACAAAGGAGACGGAAAAGATTTAGGTCGAACTTGTAGACCTTCAAGTACCAAGTACATGACAACTTCGGACCGTACCTCTTAAAACTCGTAATGAAACGATCACACACTCTACTCACGTCAAAACGACATCAAACTCGTAAGAAACTGTAACGGAAAGAAACCCTAACCTTACTTTCGATGAGAAAAGGTCAGGACACCGGTGACGAGACAAAAGATTTAAACGACCGTATAACTCACGTCGTGAAAGTGTCGTAGTAGAAAATCCTAAACTTTATCGAGTGGACGTTAAAGTAGTGGAGGCGATCGAAACAAGTATCACTACGAAGGATTCCGGGTGAACTGAAACGTAGGGTCCTACAGTCCGAGATCCACTCACTAGTGTGGTAACACCAATAGACCCAGGACTTCCAGAAAAAAACATATCACGACATATAAAACCCTTGGAGGAGAATTATTGAAGACTTCGGATAATCACGCACTCTGGGAGGCACGGTGTCACTGAAAAGTTTTCATTCGTATTGTACACGAGGTCGTGTGACTTAGACACTAAACGATTCTTGTTTTAATTAAGTGTATCTGACCGGGAGTTCTAAAGTGTCTACAATGGTTTATCTTTGACCCGAACTTAGATATAATGACGTCTGATCCTTGACGATCTTGATTGGGACAAGGGAGTAAACTGGAACACTTCCAGTTTACCTACTTTCATCTTGGTCCTCTACCTCACCCGGTTCCACATCCACTGTCGTTGTGTGTTCTTCGTGAATTATTTATTCCACATCTAAGTACCTTAGTCCTCACACGTATTCCGTGAAGAAAGAAAGGTGTTTATAATCCCCTTTTACTACAGTCTCCTATTTTTGTTCTAACACCACGTCTTTTTAAAAACCATCCTCTCACTGTTACACTAAAAACTTTGTCTTGATAAGAAACTGATACACACCACACTAGTGAGTGGATCTCGGTCAGTAGGACCTTACACTTCAGTTCACCCGGAATCCTTCGTAATGATACTTGTTTCGATCACCTCCACTACCTTAAGGTCAACTCGATAAAGTTTAGGACTTTCTACTACGACACTTTCACGACGTGAGTTATACGGTCGTTCAAACCTTTTGAGTCGTCACCGGTGTCCTTTTCCAGTCAAAGTAAAGTTAGGGTTTCTTTTCGTTAAGGTTTCTTTTGAGTTTGATGACGTATTAACGTGAGTAGAGTGTGCGATCATTTCATTACACGTTTTAAGAGGTTCGGTGCGAAGTCGTTATGCACTTGGCACTTGAAGGTCTACAAGTTCGACCAAAATCTTTTCCGTCTCCTTGGTCTCTAGTCTAACGGTTGTAGGCGACTTAGTAGCTTTTTCGTTCTCTCAAGGTCTTTTTGTAGATAAAGACGAAATAACTGATACGGTTTCGGAAACTGACACACCTAGTGTTATTTGACAGCTTTTAAGACTTTCTCTACCCTTATGGTCTGGTGGACTGGACGGAGAACTATTTGGACATACGTCCAGTCCTTCGTTGTCAATCTAGACCTGTACCTTGTTGTCTGACCAAGGTTTATCCTTTTCCTCACACAGTTCCGACACATAACAGTGGGACGAATAAATTAAAGATACGTCCCATGTAGTACTCTTTACGACCCGACCTTCTTCGTGTTCGACTTTAGTTCTAACACCCCTCTTTATAGTTATTGAAGTCTATACATTTACTGTGGTGGGAATACCATCTTTCACTTCTTGATTTCTCGGAGAACTACTTTCACTTTCTCCTCTCGCTTTTTCAACCGAAATTTCGAGTTGTAAGTCTTTTGATTCTAGTACCGTAGACCAGGACAATGAAGTGCGGTTTATCTACCCTTTTGTCACCTTTGTCACCGATTGAAATAAAAAGACCCGTGGTTTTAGTGACTTCTACCACTAACGTCGGTACTTTAATTTTCTACAAATAAGGAACTTTCCTTTCAATACTGGTTGGATCTGTTGTATCATTCTTCGTCTCTGTAATGAAACAGCTGTTTTCAGACAGATCAGTTCCGATACCAAAAAGGTCATCAGTACATACTTACACTCTCAACCTAATATTTCTTTCGACTCACGGTTTCTTAACTACGAAAACTTGACACTACAACTTCTAAGAACTCTCAGGGCACCTGACATTCCTCTAGGTTGGTCAGGTAGGATTTCCTCTAATCAGGACCGACAAGTAACCTCCCTCACTTAAACTTCGACTTTGAGGTTAGGAAACCGGTGGACTACACTTCTCGACTGAGTAACCTTTTCTGCGACTACAACCCTTTCTAACTCCCGTCCTCCTCTTCGCCTACTATCTCCTACTCTACCGACCTACCGTAGTGGCTAAGTTACGTGTACCCAAACCCACCTGAGGTCCTCAACCACTACCTATCCCTCCGGACCGCACGACACCAAATACCCGAGTGTTTCTCACTCTGTGCTCACTCGTTGACTTGACTTAACTTACTTACTTAACTTTCTTCTGACTTCTGCCCATTTACTCAATTCCACGACAACTACACAAGGTCCTTTCTTTCTACTCTCAGTTTTGATTACACCTTTCTTTCTCTTCTCTTCTCCTCTTGACCGGTTATAGTGACTCTGTCTTAATCGTTCTATACCCTTAACTCTTACTATCATTATGTCCGACGTAAGGTTCAACAGAGAACTCTCCTTCTTACTTATTACTCTAGTCAGTGGTTTTGTCCTTCATGTTCTTTTTCTCGTTCGAACCCACTTTTTCTATAACTCAAGACAAAGTTAATGTCATTTGAAATTCATGAACTGAATACGATCACTTTTCTGAATTATCTATCAAATTTTCAACAACGTCTACTCCAAAACTTTAGAAAATGTTTAGTCGGTATTTATCGGTATATATATGTACTCAATTTCTCTCACTTATAATATCCTATTTACAATTGTCACACTGAGTTCTTTTTTCTTATTATTTTATATTAGTATCTCCATTCTCTTGGAACTTAGGACTTTTGGTTCCCATTAACTCTTACTCAGTTCCTCCCATATGAATTGTGATAATTTTTGTCATCCTAAAAAATTTTTCTGTTTATTAAATGGTAATAACATAAAAGTTATTTCTGGAAAAACCGTGAGGTCTACTTTTGACAAAATTACTTCTCTGAAAAAAAGGGTGATCTAAGTCTTGATGTCCACCCCATTCCCTTTACCTTATAAACTTTTATCTTGTTATCAAGTTATTTCAACCGTCATTTTACTGTCTTGACCTACCATCACAGAACTCCCATATCCTGTCTTACGAAACCAAATCCTAAAAACGAATAAACGGTCAATTACGCCCTCTATTAATACGAAAATATGACGGACCCTTCTAAGTCATCCTTTTGTATACCGAACTTTATACCCCTTTTTTCCTACATCGACTATATCATTTCAGGAACAACTTCGTTCTCTCTTACTTGAGATTTTGGTCTCTAATCTCCCTCCTTCATTCTTACCTTTTGTCCCTACCTCGACCCAAATTGACTCATGGACCCGGACCTCTACCACCACCCCTACCACAACACTACTATGCCTGAACTATTTCTATACCCCTCAACCTCTCCATATGGTTTTGTCCCATATGACTTCTATCAAAGTCCCATATGACTTCTATCAAGGACAGGTTACTTACTTAAATTACTCACTTATTTACTTTTTTTATTTCTTCAAGTTAAACTTGATCTTTGGACCCCTGTTGTTCACAGGACGTCCACTTACTTCTCGTAAAATCCGTTTACATTCTCACATACGTTTCTACGTCTTCTCATTGTCTGAAACGGATAAAGATGGGTTGTCGCCCCACATGTTTCTCAACTCACACGAAATCCTATTACTACCTTTTATTCTGACTCCTTTCAGAAATCTCTATCTGACAAACGTAAGTCTTACTCTATCACGAATAAAAGTAGACAAGATTTCTTAGAAATACATCTCCTCTCTAACACAGTCTAAAGAAAAATCTTTACATCGTGATCGTCGATCCGTTTTTGACTAATCAACCCAACCTCTTTTTTTTTTTTTTCGATCTAAGGGTTCCATAAAGACTCTATCTTAGATGTAAACTATTGACTTGTTTACACAGTACTTCTTTTCCTTGTCATCTCGTATTGATATTGTCTTCTTTCTCTCGTATGACTTCCATACATGGTTTGGTTCCGAGAGAGATTTCGGGTGGACCGAAAAGTGAAGAGACAAGTTCACTTTTATACGAATAATATCAGTTAAGTAATCCCTTTTGATCACACATATATAGTGTATAAAAATTACGAAGAAAGAAAGAAAGAAAGAAAGACAAAAAAAAAAAAAATCCTGTTAACGAAATGTCATAACACCATCAAAGGTGACATATTGTTGTACTTAGTCGATATTCACATGTATATGAGAGAGGATGTACTTGGAGGGAGGGTGTATAAATTTTTATTGAAACACAGTTACTAGAAAGTCTATGAGATCTTTCGTGACTTATATACTTATTTAGAGTTAAGGACGGGGGGTTGTAAAAGTATTCGAAGATCCTTTTTGTCACTTATGTATGTTTACTTTACTACGTTATAATCTTTATACGTATAGTACCAAACTTTCGTTTTTCTCTCACGGACCAACGAGACACGTCCTCCTTCCTAAAGTGTTTCCACTTAAACTTCCTACCGAATCTCTTATTCAACAGTAAAAATATCCGTCTACTTCTCTTCTATACGATTCTTCTCACCGTTCCCCTCATCTGTAGAGTAATCTTGTCTTTTTGAGGAAGTTTCCGTCTTCTCTCGTTCGAAAACCTTCTAAATAAATATTCCTTTATAGTCCCACACTTGAACTTACTCGTTTTACATATTTGTTTTTCAAAATTTACGGCAATAGTGACAGAAAAAAGGGATACTACTAATTTTACTATTATAACGTACATGTCGACGAAACAGTACAGACTGAAAAACGTTGGGTATCTGATATCGGAGGGTCCGAGAAGACAGGTACCCTAAAAAAGACCGTTATTATGGTCCCACCCAACACTAAACGAGGACATCCCCTAGAAGGATTAGGTCCCTAGTTTGGACATAGAGGACGAACCGTCCACCTAAGAAATGGAGACTCACGTAGACCTTAGGCCACTACCATAATCCCGATTTTAATTATAAATAGTACATGAATGGTACACGGTTGACAACACTCTCAAATCTAAACATCTCTAATTAAGTAAGGAAAGAGGGTCAGTTAGATATTCAGGTCATAATTATGACAAAACTATAATCCTTTTCCTCCCAGTCTCTCCAATTTATCTAACGGGTTTAAGTTGTTGATTATTCACCTCTTCGGTCGTAAGTTTAGGTTCAACAGACAGAGACATTACAATTGGTGAGTTAGTCTGACGGGGACTGTCTAACCCCTTTTGAAATTCCTACTACTTTAACTGAACGAATAAAGTTTATTATAGAGACGTCAACCCTTCTACCGAATTTCTAGTCCTTGACTAATAATCTTTCGACGACATCACAAAGTCCGTCGGTTTCATTCATACCAATACTGTCAGTCCTATTTCCTGTTCTGTTTCCTGTCTAAACTCTGGTCTTAACAGTCTTAGAAGGTTAACTAACCGTGTGATTCCCCTTTTTTTCCTACTATTTTTATTCCGCAGTTTCTTCTCTTTTTTATCTATGCCAATTCATCTTCGTCTCCCTATTAAACTTTGTATAATAGACACTGACCAGACAATCTATGGGTTCGTTTTGAGTCATCAAGTGTTCATATGAATGTCCCACTTAGAGAAACTACATTCTTTTACCTATCCCGAAATGTACCTCTAAGTCATCAGTAGTTCCATCTTGTCTATAAATTACTATACTCACGTCTGTTAGAATATATGTTCACATTTCTTAAAATTTTTCTCGATTTATATCTAGTGAACCCCCTATCGATTGTCTTACTACACATTTAATCTGAACATTCTTTTTATTTTCATAATCTTTCTTTTAGTCTCCTCTCACTGTAGGGTCTTTGTCTTATCATTCTCCTTTTCAAACTACCTAACACTCCAGATTCCAATATCCTAAGGACTTATCATAGGACATTTTAACTGTTAACACCATAGTGGTTAATTCTCTGGGGGACTTTCCGGGATTGACCTCTAGGGACACCGGGACTCGATGGTTTGGTAGAAGGTACTCGTCGAATCACGACCACTACGACCATCAACCGACTCCCTACGTGTTTCTACTGTCGAGACACCGGTTCTATAGTTCTCTAAGAGTCTGTTGTAAGGGAAGACTGGAACGGGGGTCTACCTCGATACACGAGTAGTCATCTCGATATTTTTATCACCCCTTTCTCTCTAAGAGAATTTGATTCTGGTAAGTTTTTAAACAGTACGTCGTAAAAAGAAGTCTCCATTTCACAAAGGAAAGATAGTATTCCACTGTTTATAACCCAATCGATTTTCAAACAAGTTCAAAAAGACATTCTTTTTTGGGTTTGCTAGAAAAGCCAGTTTGGTTACGTTTCATTTACTTTCGGATGAGACACGGAATATGACCCTTTGTGGAAGATCTTAGTGTAAGACCCATTCTTCAAGAGTTTTCCATAACTATTGGACAAGTTATAAAAGGGTATAAATTTAATGAATCTTATTTCGGTTATCTTAAAGGGTAGATTGTAAATTAGTTACATCTTATATGTCGAAGTACCCATCAAAAACTCTACGGAAAAAAAAAAAAAAATTGACGTTACCTTCTGTCTCTCACATTAACATTTTACTGTAAACAAGGATGTTTGGTTTGTTCTTTAGCCAGAAGAAACAAGTTCCAGTATGCAAAGTTAGTTAATCCATAAACCTAATTCCTTCCATATGGTTATGTGAGTACAAACTATAAACGTCTGGGTGTGTACATATAAATTTTTTGACTTCTTAAGTTTTTTGTACTACATATATACTTAAAAATTCTCGATAATTACAAAGTACACTTTAAAACTGGAATCTGATAAAGAAAATATTAGCCATGATAGTCTAGAGTATAAATACAGAAAGTAAGGGAAAGGGAATGAAACTTTATCAACTATATAAATGTACTTTTACTGTAGAAACAAGGAATCTTTTAGTAGACACCGAATAAGAGACGGGTCTTAATGTTATTAGGATATAAACACTGTAGAATTAGTGGAGGCGTCGTTGGTCAACACTCCTGTCTTCGTCTCCTAATTTCGAAGTTCACCTTTTATTTTTCTGCCTTAACTACTCGAGAATTTTTTGTCACGAAAAAATTTTTTATTTATAGGACTCCTTATTCTTTTCTAAAAGTTTGTTCTTGATATTTTTTATATCTCTTTTATGTCGTCTCGAGAAATAGTTTTAAAGGGAACCATACAGTCGTCCAGGAAATCTTGACTGTCACGACTAGATTTACAAGACTATTATTACCTTCACAATTGTCACTGTCCTCGTTTATTATAATTTGTGACAGATGATATTGTAAAGTAAAAATGACCGCACTACAGTGGTCCTTCTTTTACTCCTCTTTCTCCGAATTGATAACTCTGTGACCTTTATTCCGAGATTATCGACATAACCGTTTCCAGAACACTTGTAATTTTTCTTTCTTTTTCCTCTTTTGTCTGTCTTGCTTTCCCCTCTCCCTTCCCTTCCTTCTTCTCTTTTTCCTCTTCTTTTCCTTAAGTCAATACTGGGGACTGACGTTATCACTGACGTTTGTAATAAAACACCCTATATATCTTTATTTACACATCATTTCTGTTATAAAAATTATAATAAATTTTTCTTTTAGAATGTTTACTATCCTTGATCTACAACTAGAAAATTACAACCAGGATAGAGAAGGATAATGCTCGATTGGTTTTTTTTTTTTTTTTTTCGGTCAGATAAATGATTTCTCTTTATACTCCGGAACCTTGATCTAAAGAATCGGAACAGGATCCCCTTGTCCGGAATAAGTGTATTTGAATTGTTTTAACTAACTAGTTCTTGTTATAGAAACGAGTAATTTATAAGTTCATTTAATACTATAATGTAAGGTGACATTATAGGTAATACTTTCACATATGACAATGTTTCAGGTATGCATCAAGTTAAAATTATAAACAAAACTACAGAAATAATATAAGATGTTAATTTCATCTTATATTTTATATCATAGTTCTTAGATTCTATACAAGGGTTTAAATATCTATATTTTAAAAACGATTAAAAGGTTACACTATGAGTTTATTCACTACAAAACACGGTGAAAGTTATGCACTTTAAAATCTTATATCAAATTTGACATTTTACAATATATTACATAATTAAAATTTAAGTACATTGAATGTACGTCGATAAATATTAGATTAAGTTTGTATGTAAAGGGTGGGAAGTTTAAAGTTTGTGGAACAAAGGACTTAAACGTTTCAGTGGTAGTAAGGTGCGTAGGTAACTCAGTAAATCGTACAGTAAACATAACTATATTATGAGAAACTTAAGTTCATACTACAAGATCTTTAAAATAGGATTTGGTGTTCGTGTATTAATATTCGTAATTTATGAATAATTTTACAAACGGGATATCCAAAATAAATACTAGAGTAATATTAATAAATAAAGGTAAAAATACTACTTCTTTGGTGCCACTTCGAAAGGTGTGACTTAATGTTGGTATATATGATTAGATAGTGTACCTCATTCTGAATCAAAGTCGGTATTTAAAATTTAATTTTTTTTTTCAGTTCTCTCTTTTTGTTTGAATTTAGGTATGAAGGACTTCTCACAAACCTCTTTTCGTGAAAACTTGAAAGTCTCTTCTATATTTAAGAGATTATTCGATAGTCCCCACGGATAGAATCTTATACTGTCGACGTAATATTGGAACGTAACATAAGGTCATATGGTGAAGGAAATTAACATATGTATAACTAACTCCAGAACGGTGTAAGAATTGTGAAGAAACTCGAGACTTGAGATCACTCCCAGGGAAAGACTCTAAGTCTCGAGGTCGAAACCCCAGTCCTCCTGTCCTCGAATAGTGAATTGGAGTCCCCCCATCTTACTAGAGTAAGAGGTGGAGAAGAGAAGAATTGATTCGGGAGGACACGGACCGTCCCCACCACCCAGCGAACGACAAGGGTCTTTAAAAAAAGGAAATGGAAATTCACAGTGAGACTTCTATAGGTGATCATGTCTTACACGAAAATTCCTTTTACCGGGTTGAAAGGGGTGAACTATTGTCCTGCTTCAACTTAAACCAAGACTATCTCAGAATAAGACAGATTTAAACCAACTTGGGTCCCCCTGATCGTGTTTATTATGGGATCACAAATGATCGAGAGATTTAGAGGTTGGAGGAACTCTTTAAGGTTCGAAAGGTGTTAATACGGAAGATACTCACGTCGAAAGACGTGAGTTGGGATCTCGGGACTGGGACAGTACCGAATAATCTCCAGTACATGGTCTACGACGAGTAGTTCACCGACTTTGCACTACCACTTAACTTACAGTGTGGTACATCGCATAAGGGAGATTTGGGTGTTGGAGTGAACGTTCGGGAAGTTGAACATCCCGTCGGAAACAAAAAATGATGAATTTACCGGTACTGTGGTGACGTGAAATTACAAAAACTGTAATATTTTACTGAGGAGACTTCTTTTAACTATTCTTCTTATATCGTGTTTTATATCCTGTAAAGGTTCTTAAAGACGTAGGTTTACTACACTTTCCTCTCTAGATGGAGAGATGACGAGGTCGTTTTGGTTGTTTCGACCTCGATCTTAGACGCACTACAACATTCGATAGTAATAGTTGTCCCCTCATATCGAATTGGTTTCCTACTTTCTTCAGTAAAAACATCGGGTTTCTTTCTATCCGTTTTTACAACTTTAAAACTACCCCATCCCCTTATCTCACCCTCCTCTTCGTCTCCTTAATTTGGAAAGTCTTACACGAGGTGTTCCACGATAAAAAGGTTTCTCTTTTACACGTGACCTCTTTGAACCGTCTATGTTAGAATTGGTTCTCTAGTTACGGTTGTCGTCGTTTTTATCTTTTTTCGTTAACTATCCTACGTGACCTTTCCTTTTTTATTATCTCCGTCTAACGCTCCGTAAGGTGGTTTATTCGTCTGAGATGACAAATTTGACGCTTCTAGTATTTTCTGTTTCTTACCCCTTGACAACGGTTAACTTCTTCTGATTTCTCGTCCTTTCTTTTGCAACGTGTCGATACCCGACCAAAGACCCTCTATTTTTAACTGATTCAAATACTCAACATAGTATTATGACATAGGTACATTTAAAGAGTTATCACTGTTAACACCTCTACGTATCACAACGAAAACAAAGCTTCTTTATGTATTGACTTGATAGATCCTCATGTACCCGGCGTCAAGACGTCGTATTAGAGTTTATTAAGACTTTTCATTATTGGAAATATACTCTCACTCTTCCTTATTTATTCGTAACATTTTACAATTACAACTCCTTATACTCGTATACTATACTAAAACTTTCAATTTTTCCTAATGATTCTTTACACTATCTAACATAATCTTTACAACTAAACCTGATGACTTTCCTTTATAACGTTCCGATATCAAATAATAAAAAATAAAGATAACCGAAGGAACTATAGAGAAATATACTTATATTACAAAAATTTAAACGTCCAAGGTATCTGAAATCCTTTTTTATTCAACTACATTTTTAGACGTGAGGGGTGGGGGGGTTTTTTATAGGTTCTTTTCAATTCTTTAAATTTAGACACCGTGTAGATCTCTAAGAAGAGAGACCGGAGGTCGTTTTAATAGGAAGTTTTAACTTCTTCTATTTTACTAGAAGAGTTTGTGTTTGACTCTCTTATATGGTCATCTGTATGGGACGTTCTGTACAATCTTCTATAAGAGGTTCGTCTTCTTTTTATTATATCTATTATTTGAATTTAGATGTAATTTTTTCTTTTTATTTACTTTCGTTTTATTTTAGAAACGAAAAAGAACAAAAATCAAAACTGGATTTTATATTGGTAAGTAAATTTTGTTGTCACTGTTACATAACCAATTAAATATTAGTATTCCTATACACTTTACTTATCGTCTTTACAGTCTTATTAGACTATATTCTACAAACTTGATATATATTTCGTCTTATACTAATAGACTTATATTTGTCCAATCTTTTCTTATTATAATCATTTACTTATAACATTTGAGACCTCTTTCACAAAAAATTTACTTCCATTTTAATTATATAATTTAATCCTCTATTTTACCTTATTGTTTTAGAGTTAATTTTATTCTCGTCCGTCTTTTGTTTCAGAGACCGTTACTTATATTTTGTCAATTTTGTGACCAATGTAATTTGGTTTATATTGTTATTAATAAATTTCCACTGATTCCTTTACCGTTGGGTGAGGTCATGAGAACGGACCCTTTAAGATACCAGACTCCTTGGACAATCCAATGTCAGGTACCTTAGCTTTTCTCAGTCTGTGCTGACTCGTTGAAGTGATCTCAGTTACATGTGGTCAACTTTTTATCTCTACCCTTTTTTAGTTTAATCTATTTACAGGTTTCATATGTGACAGGTATTTTTATATCAAATTTATATTTTTGAGACTATCCAATTTATATCTCTCTATCTTTTTCTATCCACTACGATTGTGTTTACTTGTCTTTCGACCTTATTGATCTGTTTCGTGTGAAGTAAGTCTCATTGATTTTAGTAGTCTATATTGTCACGATTTACACAAAAGTGAGTGAGTAGTTTTGTGTAATTCCTTTTATCTATTTTAACTTACCCTTTTATATATTTATACGAGAGAATCAATTATAGTCAATTGTAATGGGAATCACTGGTGATCTAGTTTGGCCATGTTTTATTCGTATATCAACTGGACTTGTCTTGACAGTTAATTGAAATAGATTGGTTATGAATATCATCCGTGGTAAGTTTTTGTCGTCTTCTGTGTATGAAGAATTTGAATGTACCTTACAAGTGACTCTTCCTGCTATAAGATCTGTAATCTGTGTACTTGTCTAAATCTTCGCATCTTTACTTTTAGTCGACCTTTAGTCACTACCTTTTTAACGACTTTTTAGAGGTTATAAATTTTTAATTTGTTGAATGAAGATTCAGTATGTATCCAGTTTTTTCAGAGTTCCCTTTAAAGTTTTATGAAAATTGATTTAATTTTATTTTTACGTTGAACAGTTCTACGTCGTTTCGTGATAAATCTTCCTTTTAATATCGTAACTTACACATACAATCTTACTTTATGGATTTTAATTATTTACTTCGAAGGTTGAATTTGATCTCGTTCTTCTCTTTAAACTTGAATTTGTCATTCATTTATTATTTTTAATCTTACCTTTTTTATTTTGATATTTATGATTTTTTTCTCTTTCGTTCTCACATTCTAACATTCTACTCAGAGACGTTTCTAAGTATTTTAACAATTTGGAGATTATTACGATTCGTTTCCTTTTTCTACTGTGTTTAATAATTATGTTGGTTACTTACTCTTCATTAAGAGTCAGATACCTGTGACTTTCCTGTTAGTTCCGTACAGTACTTGTTGAAACTCTGTTTGAACTCTTAAATATACTTAACCTACAAAAAACTTTCTATTTAACGTTTTAAAGTGTTCTCTTCTTTTTCCATAAAACTTACCAAAATATCAACAATATATTTCTCAGTAATAATTAATAAAAGGGAGTTATGGGTGGTTCGTGTTTACCATCGTGACATTTAAGATGGTTTGTAGATTACAATCTTTACTACGGTTTAGAAGTGTTAGAGAACGTCTATAATCTTCGGTTTCCTTATGAAAGATTAAGTAGGACTCAGATCATAATAGGATTATGGTTTGGTATATTGATCTCCGAATATATAGAAAAATATTAACACTCCTTTTGAAAGTAGTTTTATAATCGTTTCGTTTAGGTTTTTCCATATTTGATTAATATATGGTATCAGCTCACTAAATAAGGTACATACGTTTGAGTCGTGGACTTTTATTTATGATAATGTAGTTGTTTGATTTCTTCTTTTTAGAATAGTATATAATTGACTACGTTTTTTATGTAAATTATTTTAGGTTATGACTGAGTTTGGTTTTCGAAGGTCTTTTACTTCTCATTTCTTTTTAACGGAGTTACACTACTTCTTTTAGATGTTCGTTGAAGTATGAATCATACTCTTTCATTAGTGAAAGAAGTATTCTAGTCCTTGTTTCGTTCTTAGTGAGGAGTGAGTCGTGAGTATTAGTGTGTCGTGAATTTAGGATTGATTAAATTAGTGTTTCTTTCTTTATTTTTTCGTAAGTCTAACCTTTCTTTCTTTATTTTAACAGAGACTATCATATATCGTACTTTCAAACGTATCTTTTAGGGTTTCTTAAAGGGGTCTCAAGAACCTTGGTTCGTTCATTTAGTTCTAGTGTCTTATGTACAATTATATGTTTTAAGTAGAGAATGCATGTAGTTGTTACTTGTTGACCTTAAAATTTTTAGTTATAGATATATACTTTATAGATACGTATTTTTGATATAGAAATATTTCATTATAGGAATATACTTTTAGTCTTAACAAATCATAGGATTTTCACTTAGTTCCTCCTATGTAGATTGTTTTACATATATGTTGTGTGTATACCTTTTGATTTCTGTGACTAAAAAAAAAAAATTCGGAGTTTCTGTATGTATTTAACTCTCTCTAAGACGTAAGTAACTGACCTCTTAAGTTATAACAATTCTACAGTTTAAAAGGTTTTGAACTACAAACCTTTTAACATATAAGTTGTGTTGAGGTTACTTTTAGGGTGTTTCAACAAAAAGTCTATAACTGTTAACATGGTAGAATTTCCTACACTCGAAGGGATCACCGAGTCTGTCATTTCTTAGACGGACGTTACGTCCTCTGGACCCAAACTAGGGACCCAACCCTTCTAGGGGACCTCCTCCCGTACCGTTGAGTGAGGTCATAAGAACGGATCTCTTAGGGGTACCTGTCTCCTCGGTCCACTCGATGTCAGGTACCCCAGTGTTTCTCAGCCTGTGTTGACCCTCTGATTCGTGTCGTGTTATACCATACATCCTACAATCATCATGTTAATTGACCTATAAAATCAAAGGATCCCACGGGTACTATTTAGTGATGTAGGGTCCACAGAATTTTGTTGTTTTAGATAAGAAGGTAAAGTTTTTCGGTCTTCAGGTTTTAGTTCCCCAGTTGTTTCGGTACGAAGCAGAAGAATCGAAGATCACGAAGAAGAACCATAAGGAACTGAACCGATATATAGTGAGGTTAGAGACGGAAGCAGAAGTATACTACACGAATGGAGGTACCGACACGGAGACACAGAAGTGTACCAGAAGAATATTCCAGTGGCTACTAGTATTTGCATCATACTAGAGTAGTGTTCATAGTTGCAATCCTAAAATTATATAGAACCCCTCCTTTATTAAATTGGGTGTTATGACCTACCTCTCTTATACCCTTGAGTGACACTACCGAGGTTTTACCAATAAATTTAGATTTGTCAAAATTTTATTTTTCGGTAAAATTTGTCTTCATTATAATTACTTTTAATGACCTTTAAGACTATCCTTATGATTAAAAGAGGTCTTTTTAAAGGAAAGTATGACACTCTCATTAGATTCTCCGAATGAATAAAAGGTCTCTTTTTTATGGAATTCAAGTTTACTGACAGACTAAGTTTAAACTCTGATTTCTCCAACTTAATTCAAGAAATAATGTAGAGATATTGGAAACAGTACAGTGACTCCATGAGTTCGTCACTTTATTTAAATAATTTCGAAACATATATTTATACGACGACGACGACGATGATTCAGCGAAGTCAGTACGGACTGAGACACACTGGGGTATCTGTCATCGGGTGGTCCGTGGGGGCAGGGACCCTAAGAGTTCCGTTCTTGTGACCTCACCCAACGGTAAAGGAAGAGGTTACGTCCTTTCACTTTTCACTTTCACTTCAGCGAGTCAGGACAGGTTGAGAATCACTGGGGTACCAGACGGAGGGTGGTCCGAGGAGGTAGGTACTCTAAAAGGTCCGTTCTCATGAACTCACCCCAAAGTAACGGAAGAGGTCATATATTCACTTACAAAATTGATATATAACACGTTTTTTTCCCAATCTTTATAAAATGACAGAGATACTTCAATTTTTACAATTATATTTTGGTAAACTTTTCTATTTACGGGAAAGTTTCTTCCGTTCTATCTGTACCTTTGTAATTTCTTCAAATTAACATTGTAAATGATGATACTTTACTTCTCTCTACGTTAACCTGTCCTGATTTATTTGTACCACGAAGTCAGCATAAGTACTATACTTTTCTGAAACACTTAAAAAGTTTTGATTCTGAGATTGTAACCGTGTAACGATTATTGACTTCTGAAGTAAAAATAAAGTAGTCAAAAGGGTATTACCAGAGAAAGACAAACCCCTATCTTAAGTTCTACAAAGTATTATAAATCAACAATAGAGAGGCACCAGAGGGAACCAGAGTCAACTTAAACTGACAAATTTTCTCATACCTGATCCATAAGGGACGTTACGTAATGGTAGACCCAAACAAACCACAAAAAGGATACTAATTAGGACCCAATACCCCAAACCCCTTCTTATCATATCTCCAATTTATGGGAAGAGAAGTGTAAAATAGTTCCGATGTACGACATACCGTAGTGACTAAGCAGATCAGTAAAGTAGTGAATCCCATAAAAAAGTGTTTAAAAAGGTGACATGTCAACAAACCAAAAAAAAAAAAAAAAAGGAAAGGGAGAAGATAAGAAACCTTCACTCCTCAGTTATTTAGAATGGAGGTTGCACTACTACCACTGGAGTTCCCTCCTGTAACAGGGAGGGGTCCTATAATTCAACGTCCCTTAATTCAAGGTAGAGGACCTTTCTTCTCAGAGATACGTGTATGTATTAAGTAAAACTCTCTGTTCATGTTAATTTCGTTGTGTCAAAAACATCCCAACATAACTTATCAAACAAAAGTAATTAATTTGAAACAATATTATTTTTTACCATAATTATATATGTAAAAAAACTGATAAGACCCAGAAGTAACGACACGGCCGAAAAGAGAACAACGTCACTTAGCCCCGATGAGCGATCAACTCCCCGCGACCAAAGAGTAACTCCACCGAAGAGGACAACATGATCGAGATCCCACGCACCTGAAGTCACCAACACCGTATACCGGAGTCAACAACGTCAAGGGCCCGAGATCCCGTGTCCGAGTTTCTAATACCGTGTACCCGAATGGACGAGGAGGTGCACACCCTAGGAGGACCTAGTCCCTAACTTGGGGACAGAGGACGGAACTGACCGTCTAAGAAATAATGACTTAGTGTCCCTTTCAAGGTTATAATTACATGAATCAATTATTATAAATAAGTTGAAATCAGAATACCTCGTTAATTTCACCATAAATTGTGAAATGGTGAAATTAACGAGGTACTCTGATTTCTTTTAGGGTACCTGTCTCCTCGGACCATCCGATGTCAGGTACCCCAGCCAGCGTTTCTCAGCCTGTACTGACTCGCTGGAGTGAAAGTGAAAAGTGAAAGTACATAACCTCTTCCTTTACCGTTGGGTGAGGTCACAAGAACGGACCTTTTAGGGTCCCTGCCCCCTCGGACCACCCGACGCCAGATACCCCAACGAGTCTCAGCCTGTGTTGACTTCGCTGAATCGTCGTCGTCGTCGTTGTATTAGGACACTTTTCAGTGAGTTAGTACCGGCTGAGAAACACTGGGGTGCCTGACATCGGGTGTTCCGAGGAAACTGGTACCTTAAGAGGTCCGTTCCTAGAACCTCACCCATTGGTAAAGGAAGAGGTCCTCTAGAAAGACTGGGTCCCTAGTTTGGGGTCAGAGGACGTACCGTCCTTCTAAGAAATGGTAGACTCAGTGGTACTTTCGGGTTGGGATCCATTCTTATTAAATTCAGTCACATTTCCAAAAACTTACTTTCGTATAAATTTAATTGGATAATAACAAGGTAAATAAAGACAACTATTACTACACATATAAATAAAACCAGGAGGTCCTCCAAAAAGAAAAAAAGGAAAAATAGGAAAGGTAAATTTCATTGGATCCTCCGTTAAGTATTAAGTGACATAGATCGATGAAAATGACAAATGACTTAAAAAAAGGACTACTCATAAAGTACATTCGAACACAAATACTCTTATAACCGTTTTTTATCTACTTTATGACGGGAGAGTTTCACTTTGTAAGAAACTCCGAATTACCTTTTTCTTGAGTTGGACATAGGATAAAATCATCGTCAGTAAGGTCCCGAGTTGTCAGAAATCGACGAGATACGTGACCAAAATAAGACAACGGAATTGTTTCATTAAATATAGGACACGTAACAAATGTAAAGGCAAATACTTAGGTCGCTAGACGCCCAGACAGTCACCTTCCTTATGTTTGTAACTTCAGCCAGTAAACTAAAGGGAGAGACGGTCAATAAACGGAACCCTAAAGTCCGTTCAATTGAACATAGAAAAAGGAGTAAATATTTTACTCCACTTATCAATGTTTGAAATATCGTGACAAAATTAATATCTTTCGTCACGAACCTTTCATGATTAAACTCATGTACGGGATCTTCTCCGTGAGTTGTGTGAAAAAAGTGAAAGAGGAAAGTAGAACTCTTAGTCCCCACAAGTTGGGGTTGACTAACAAGTGAAAGAGAAACTTGAACCCTTTTCAAGGAATTGGAACTCAAACTAGAGGAAAGAACTCTTCCTGATTATGTGGTAAAGAGTAAAAACCACTTTTTTACATATTAGTGAATTGTTTTAGGAACTATTATACCGAAGAGGTCTAAAGTAAAGGGGAAGTAAAAAAGGAGTAGAACTTGTATTTGAGTATAAACATAAGATCACTGATAAGTGTTCAGACAGAAGGTAAAGTTTTTTGACAGTTTCACGATACCTGGTTAAGTAATGATCATCGAGCATTTGATTATTTCTGTTTCAAATCTTGATTAAAAATTCACTGGGTACTTTTGAACATATTATTATGTTCTGTGAACAGGACCTCTCGAACCAATTTGACCGACAAATAAAATGATTGAGTATATACAGAACAGACGAATCTTTCCTAAAGTTCACCTGGGACTCTGACTATCGTCCCTTTAGACACAAAGAGAGGACAGGACCGGTGAATGTCAGAAATATCGGATGTCATTCCGCACCTTGGACTCAGTATCAAAGGATTAGAGATTCGTTATAACTATATCTTCATATCCCACCAACATTTTTAATTTACTATATACATTTATATATTAATATATACATATAAATATCTCTCTCATATATTACTTATGTAGTGGTATACGTTACTTTTTACACACACAAACCATCAAGACTCCTCAATACGTACTACTAATTGTTATAAAAGGACCTAAGAAATATAAAATAAACTTAGACAGATATCTTACGTCTTGGTTTCCGATTTCGCTAAAGTATTTCCTCCAGGAATTGTAAAATCCAAAACTGAGAAACAAGAAAAGGTCGTTCTTCGAAGTCCACAAGGTAGAGTGGTTTGGGAGACGGACTTCGTCTTACCCGTCGTGTCTGTCACCGGACCGATTGATGGTCGAATGGTCCTCCCCTTGAACGAATTAACGGACTTACGACCGAAGTGTTTCGTCGAAAGTGTGGATTTCGACCTCGTCGAGTGTAGACACGGACAGTCCGAAGACGGAACGTCTACTTCTTTAGTCGACACGGACCAGGGGTGTCCTATGGGTCCCCCAGGTTCGGAGTACGTATTTCAGTTTTGTGTGTTCGAGTAAAGGTATATCTTATGTTTATTGTATAAGTAAATTATTCTATTGAGGACTTTGAAGGGTGTGTATACTAAAGTTCGAGGATACGTCCATTAATGTTAGGACGAATCCTTTTTAGCTACTTTGGTAATCTAGTTTTGGTTTAAGAGAAGTAAAATAGACGTGTACGCAGTAGAAGTACACGTAAGTATCACGAAAAGAATTTCTGTGAGTGGGTCTTGTTAAAAAGAGAAATTACAACTCCATTAAATACCATAATGAAGTCCGATACACGACGCACACACACACACACACACACACACACATACATACATGTTTACGTTATCTTTTCCTCCTCTCTCCTGAAAATCGAAAATACCTATATTCACATAATAGGTAAAATATTGATATTTTACATATAAAAATAACGACATGGTAGTTTTCTTAGCGATCGACGACTATTTCACGTCCGTGAGTGTCCTACGATATATTATTTCCTGATACGAGCTGAAGTGTTGACTTTCGGGGTTGTCCCAAGATTATTACTGTGGAGACTACCACTCTAAAATTAATGAGTCGATGACGAGTCACGTCGTTGTCGTATTTGCCCCCTCTTACGTGTAACACCCGTTAAAACGTGAAAGTCATAATGGTCAACACCAACAAAACATGACAAAACTGATCGATTCGACGTTGATGCAAAGGGGTCTTAAAGGAAGGGACGGAGCAAGGACCAATCCCAGTCGGTGGTCTTTGTAACCACGTTTCCTGTCTCACATCTTTATCTTCATCTCGTTGTCCGTGATATGAGACTTTCATACACTCTCCACGGAGTCGGTGACATCGAGTGTGTCCTACAGTGACTATACGCCCGAGTAAAAGATCCACAACCAACATCAATCCTCCACCGAAGACGTCAAAGTGGACCTAGAGGAAGTAGTCGAAGGAGTCGGGGGCCCGGTCTTTTAATACTTCAAGACACCAAGGTTATTTATATAAGAAAGATTGATGAAACTTAACTATAGGTAAGGGTTTAAGTCAAATTGAATCCCAGAATCACCAGATTAAGTCTCCAACTTTAAGTTTCGGTTGTATAATTAATATTAAGTAGCAGAGAACTCATATTACGAAGTATTTCATGTGTCTCCACCCGGTGTTATAATAGGTTTCATACCAGTATTATAAAAATACCGTTGACCACGAAGATAATTTCCAACAATCAACAACAACAATAAATCAGTGATTCAACACAAGTTGAGAAAACGCTGGGAACCTGACATCGGGTCGATCCCAGGAGACAAGTACCGTAAAAGGTCCGTTCTTATGATCTCACGCAACGGTTCATGTAAAAAGAAGATTAACAGTAAGAACAAAATTTGTTCTCCTCCCGTCCACAGGGTTGTTTCATTCTGTTCATTCTTAGTCGTTACAAGTTGAACATGGATGAAATAAGTTCCGGTCAGAATATACATAATTAATGATAAGTTATACGAAAAATTTAATTAAAACCAACCTCATCAATGAAATTTTACATCACAATCAACGACGACATGTCTTTTTACTTAGTTAATATGTAACCCGAAGGGACCACCGAGTCTCCCATTTCGTAGACGGACACTACGTCTTCTGGGTCCAAGTTAGGGACCCAACCCTTCTAGGGGACCTCTTCCTATACCGTTGGGTGAGGTCATAAGAACGGACCTCTTAGGGTACCTATTCCTCGGACCACCGGATGTCAGGTACCCTTTCTCAACCTGTACTGACTCGCTGATGTGAATGTATAGAGGAGAAAAAATTCTAAAGGAAGGTAAAATCCAGTGGTTACTCGTACGGTATCTCAATGAACATATTGAGATACGTCATCCAATATATGTCAGCCAAGAGTCATCCAAGAGTAATCAATCGATAAAATCTGTATCACCACATGTATACATTAGGGTCAGAGGGTTAAGTAGGGTAGGGGGGAAGGGGAAAACCATAGGAATTTAAACAAGAGAATTAGACACAGAGATAAAGATGAAACGTTTATTCAAGTAGACATGTTTAAAATATCTAAGGTGTATATACACTATAATAAGTTATAAATAAAAAGAGAAAGATTGAATGAAGTAAGAAATACTTTCAGAGATCTAGATACGTTCAGAGACGTTTACCGTGATAAAGTAATGAAAGATACCAACTCATTATAAGGTAACATATATACCTGGTGAAGAACTAGGTAGGAAGACAACTACTTGTAGATCCAACGAAGGTACAGGACCGATAACATTTATCACAACGTTACTTGTACCCTCACGTATATAGAAAAACATAATAGTAAAAGAGACCCATATTCGGGTCCTCACTCTAATGACTCATACCATCAAGGTAAAAATCAAAAAACTCCTTGGAGCTATGACAAAAGGTATCACCGACATGGTTAAATATAAGGGTGATTGTCAGGAAAAGGTGTAGGAGAGGTCGTAAATAACAACATCTGACAATCTACTACCGGTAAGACTAACCATATTCTACTGTAGTAACGTCAAACTAAACGTAAAGAGATTATTACGGCCCTCGGTCGCACTCCTTGAGGTGGGTACCGTTTCCAGTACTCCTTCCTCCGAAGCCGTATACGTTTCCGCCTTAGCTCGGAGTCCTTTGGGGGACAAGGACTCGTAGATGGGAGTTTTGGTCTCACGGATGAAATAACAAAATGCGAGAGTGGATATGGAGACTGAAATGCCCCCTGACTAGGGGGTAGTGGTAAAGAGAGCCTCTTCCTCAATTGAACGTCGAGGTCAATTATTTTTAAGGACCCGCACTGTTCTCACAAAGTTGAATGTTTGAGGAGACTTCCAAGAGATCGGACGGACTCGCCCAAGCAGGCCGGTATACACTAACAAATGTCGGAGGGTTGGTACTCTCCGTACTCTATGAAATTTGAAAGACATATGTCTCAGAAAACTCTTCAATCTTTTAATAATCATATCATATCATCTAACTAATCTTTAATATAACCACTTCCCAAAAGTAAACAACTCGGATATAAACGACGATTTAGAGGTATAAGGGACGGGAATATTACTTATATTGATCGTGTATCCTCTTTATTCATAATTGGAAATGTTAATTAGTACAATTTAGTATCCGATTCATTTAAGGAAAGAACTAACATTGGGTGATGTGGGAGTGGGATATCCTTACGTTGAAATAAACCTCTCGTCACGAACCAAATTCTTTTTTTTAGTAGGGACCTTTTTTATTCAAAAGACGAACTGACTGGCAATAGTCTTTCCCGGTATTTTACAGTCGTCCGGAGTATCGGTCTTCTACTACATTTTGGGTACTCTGAAAACATATGTAAATATACTTCGTGGACTAAAACTGTTCAGTCCAGACGACTGGGGGTGCACTGAGACAGAAGTAGGGATACATATTGTTTTTCATATATTCGTTTGGACTTTTTATTTCTTTACCCTAGTCAAAGACCTTTCTGACTAAGGGGGTACAGCAAGAAAGAAAGGGGAAGTCCGACTTAAGGGTAGACCTTGTACCCACGAGTAGTTCGGACGATTAAAACGGACCCGAAGATTCTAGCCTGGCCCCTCCGGAGTCACGGAGGAGAGGAAACCCTCTTGTCTTTCTACGGACACCGGATGCATCCACCACTAACCATAAGGTGCATTTGGTTCAATAAGTCGGAGAAAGAGAGGTGATTATAAAGGATGATGTGATAGGTAAAGATTAGAGAGATATATAGACATTAATTTATTCAAAAAAGGATCCTGCGGCTAAGACAGAGGGGAAGCTTAATGGGACCTAGGTGGCCCCGACCTGGGACCGTACTATTAATCACTACAACTTTTATAGAAAAACACAAACAATAAGTAAACATATAGAAGAAACCTCCTTACAGAGAAATCTAGAAGACGGGTAAAAAAACGACCTGACAAACAAAAAACTATACATAAAGTTCAATATCGACTCTTTAAGAGGGTTGGGTTGAGGGTCCACGAATCCTTTATAAAAGTCTCCTCGATATTATAAAAATGACCATCAAACATTGTCACAGAAAGAGTAATCTTAATCACTACAGAGGTAACACAATTTCTAGACCATTAAGGATTTTTTAGAGATTGTTTTTATGATTTATACGACGGTCTTCATTGTGACATTCGATATCTGAGGATTCACCTTTATTTAATATACATAATCGTCAAAAAAAAAAAAAAAACTTTTCGACTGTCGACCCGTATCTCCTTGGTTCAGTGTCTTGTTCTTACAACCAGTTTCTTTTCTTTTTACCTTACTTCACCCTGTGACCGGGAACGGTCCCTCACTTGTGACCTCTTCATTGTCGAATCTGCAGATACCAAATGTCTATAATTTTAAAAGGTATATTTGTACTTAAGGAAGAGACATTCAATACCCATTTCGAACGGAATTTCATAGTCTTACTGTCCCCCTCATAAACTGAATTCCATGTAATCTAAAAACGAAACAGTCTTTGGATTCATCGCAGAAGTGAAAGGAGTGACTGTCGAGTTCACCTTACAACGGTCGGACACCAATACCTCAACTTCTCTTTCTGTCAGTACCACCGTAACCCGACCCCTCTCCATGTTCTAATTTTAGTAACGTTATAAATATATTGGTACCGGTCGTTTCAGTTCAGGACGGTACTTTTCTAGAAGTTATTTAAGTGACACAGAGGACGGTCTAAGGAGAGGGTGTAATCTACAAAAGAAGGTTTGAATGTTTGTAAAGTATGAGGAGTCTTTCGTTACATCGGAAGACTACTTCGTGACTCATTTGCCTTAGAGAGAGGAATTCATCGTTCCTACGGTGAAATGAATACATCGAGTGTCATTATTTAGAAAAGATTAAACGAAAACACGGAGGAGTCATAAGTGCTTCGTTCGAACTGAATCTCTAGGAACTACTCTCAAGTCAAGTTAAGTCAGTGAGTCAGTACAGGTTCCCTGACGTCGTGTGGTCCGAAGGGACAGGGAACTATTCTTCCCATCAAAAAAAAAAAGTTTAAGTTATTTGAAAACGAATTTTATTTGAAAAATTTTTAGTACCAATGTTCAAAAAAAAAAAAAGGATGAGTAATGAGTATTTTAAGAAGTATATGTTTTATCAAAATAATCCATTACGATAAAAATTTTAGACAAATCAAGAATCTGAGGATCAAAAGTAAGTGTCCATTTATCTTGTTGTCTATATACCTGACTATCTATATATACTTATATAAATATCTATTGTTTGTATCTGTATTTATATCTGTGTCTACCTAAATAAATTAGTTTAAACTTTCCTGTTTCTCGTCTACCTTCCTCAAGGTCGGATCTCTTAGAAGGAAAGCCAACCCCCCTTTTCGAATTTTAAACGTTTAGGGTCAATACGACCTCCTGCTGTCATTTTACTCACGACTTTTCTCCTTCAGTAACTTTATGACTAGTATATTTAGGGGAAGGTGTTGATGACGATGGTGTTTCCTATAGGTCACTTTTGAGAAATGTGACATTGTAAATCCCAAAAGAGTCTTATTGATGGTTGAAAGACTGATTATGTTTTGACTCAGACGGACATTTTGTCAAGGGTGGGTGTATGTTTCTCTAAGGTAGTCAAAAAGTGAGAGTAAAAAAGGTCATCCCTGTTTTTTAGTTAAGGTCCTTTGTAGAGTCCCTTAGGATATTGTTTTTCTTTTCTCTGGTTCTACTTCTTCCTCTTTTTAATAAGACCTCATTTGTTTTGATTACACATAAATCTTCTTTTCCTAGACGACACAGAATTCCGTGTAAATTCTTCTATAGTATGTGTGGTTTGTTCTTGTTTTACACTTTTTAATTTTAAGTCCACTTATTCTATTTACGATCTTTTTATCAAATCCTTCTATTTAAGTTTCTTTAAGGAAACTTTCATACTCTCCAGGTTATTTTTTTTTTTACTAATTGGGTTTCCCAGTTACGAGATTATACTGATTATAATACTGATCATACTGATTGTACTCAAAATCGTCTTATCCCTTTTAAATCATCACAACTTCTTATAAAAGATTTGTTTTTATTATTTCATATTAAAGAGTACTTCCTGTACTCATATGCATGATTTCCTTGGATACGTTACATTTCTTTTCACTAAAAAAAAAAGAAAAATTAAAATAAATAAAAAAATAAAAAATTTAAAATTTTAGAAATTAAGAATGTACGCAAGGGTTTGTACTTGGGGGGAGGGTGGAGGGAGGGGTATTGTAGAGAGACCCAGTAGGGGTACGTGGTCGAGGTTCGTACGACATAGGACGTAGTCTGTATCTGACCGCTAAGTTAAGAATGTACTATCATATGTACAATCTTACAGTAAGAGGGTTTAGTAGGGTGGGAGAGGGAGGGAGACTCAGGTTTTCAGGTAATATGTGTAGACACAGAGAAAGGGACAGAACGTATGTCCCAGCAGTAACGGTAGAAGGATTTAAGGTATATATACACAATCATATGACATAACCATAAAAAGAAAGACCGAATGAAGTGAGACATATTAACCGAGGTCAAAGTAGGTAGAGTAGTCTTGACTAAGTTTACCATGTGTTACCTTATAATGAGTCGGTATTTTTTCTTTTCACTTAAAAAATTTTTTGCAGTATGACAACAGTTTAAAATCCTCTTATCGTTCGGGTGATTTTTACTAATTTTTACGAAATATAAGGGACAAAGTCAAGGTTGTACATTGTCAAAATTTTACCCTTCCTTCGACTTATCAGTAGTGAGGTTTTTAATACACGTTCATAATTCGTATACTTTTCTACGAGTTATAATATACAATAATCCCTGAAGTGAAAGTGAAAAGTGAAAGTACGTAACCTCTTCCTTTACCGTTGGGTGAGGTCACAAGAACGAACCTCTTAGGGTCCCTGCCCCCTCGGACCACCCGACGGCAGAGAACCCAGCGTGTCTCAGCCTGTACTGACTTCGCTGAATCGTCGTCGTCGTCGTCGTCGTCCTTTAAAATTAAATTGTGTTTACTACTTTATGGTCTTGTTTGGGTAACTTTATCGATTTTAGGTATCTTGACTGTTTACGGTTAATGACCTCTCTCACACCTCGTCGTTCTTGAAAGTAAATAAGGTCTATCCTTACGTTTTACCATGTCGGTAAAACGAAACTTTCTGTCAAACCATCAAGAAGGTTTCGATTCATGTCAGAACTGTTATACTGACTGGATTAATACGAGGTTTGATAAATAGGTCAACTCAATTTTCACTACAGGAATGTTTTTCGATACGTACTTATAAATATCGTCGAAACAAGTATTCGATCTTCGTTGATTATTTAGGAAGTCGTTCACTTACCTATTTATTTGACACCATTTAGGTACGTTATCTTATAACAAGTTGTTATTTTTACTTTCTAGTTATAAGTTTGGTGTTTTCGGTATCTTCTCGGTAGTCACATATGACGATTCCATTTCTTCGGTTAGACTTTTCTGATGTTTAACATACCAAAGTTAGTGTACTGTAAGACCTTTTTCTTTTGATAATACCATCATTTTTTTGTCACTATCGGTCCTTAAGACCTTGGACCCTTCATCCCACTTATACCACCTCTTCATCCTAACCCTGTCTCTACTTATTTACTACGTAACAACAAAAAGTCGGAGATACAGGTTAAGAAACACTGGGGTAAATGACGTGGTACGATCCGAAGGGACAGGAAGTGATAGATGGTCTCAAACGAGTTTAGGTACAGGTGACTTTACCGCTACGACAGATTGGTAGAGTAGGAAATGGTGGGGAAGAGGAAACGGAAGTCAGAGAGGGTCGTAGTCCTAGAAAAGGTTACTCAACCGAGAAACACAGTCCACCGATTTCATAACTTCGAAGTCGAAGTAGTAGTCAGGACGGTTACTTATAAGTCCCAACTAGAGGAAATCTTAACCGATCAAACTAGAAGAACGACAGGTTACTTGAGAGTTCTCAGAAGAGGTCGTGGTGTTAAGTTTCCCCGAGTCGGAAGAAAGAAACACCGGGTCGAGAGTGTAGGTATGTACTGATGACGTTTCTAGGTATCGAACTGATATGCCTGGAAACATCCGTTTCACTACCGAGAAGAAAAATTATACGACAGATCCAAACAGTATCGAAAGGAAGGTTCGTCGTTCACAGAAAATTAAAGTGCCGACATCAGTGGTAGTTGCCACTAAAACCTCATGTCCTCTTTTTTTTTTTTTGGACGTCAAAAGTGAAAAAGGGGAAGATAAACGATATTTCACTACCCTGACCTTCGGTAAAAAACTTAGAACTGTTCGGTGAAAAAGTAAGAGGAGAAAGTGGGAGTTTTTCTCTGAGAAATCAAGGAGAAGTGAAAGACGGTAATCTACTTCGTATCCCCTAAAAATTCCATCACTTTGAGAAGACACACTATGACATGACCACTGATGTACTGTAAAACGTAAAAGGTTTTGGGTACTCACACCTCGTGTTTTCAACTAGGAGTCACAGTTGATACTTGAATTAATTATTAGTACTTATTTATAGTCACGTGAGACGGTATTTACATGGTGTGTTTACGTCTAACACTTTTTATCCCCTTTGACGTACGACCCACTAGTATACCCTTGAGAGGTATGATGGACGGAATAAAAAGATATTTAGATTTTAACAAGATACTTTTTCAGATATTCGATTTTTTTTTTATTTACTATGATTTTCAAAAGTCCCTCCTTTTGTTTTTTACCTTTCGTAATGAAGAACGGATATTCCTCTATTTGTTCCACTTAGAACCTAAATAAAAGTCTGAAATATATTGAAAATTATTATTTAGTATAATCTTTTCACGGGAGTTTTAAGACTTTTTACACTAAAGTTTAACTTAAGATATGTGTCGACTCACAAGGAAATCGTACTTACCTCTTATTTCTGTGTAAACATTATGTTTTAATTCTTATACATGAGGAACGAGAAAGAATCCTTCTATTGTAATCGTTTACACTTTCAATCAGTTTGACTTTCGTCCCATGTTCTTTTGCCGTCTAGGTTTAAACCCTTCTCTCTCCTCCCTCCAGGATCCTACAGAGACCCTTTCTCTAGGATCCATTACGTTAACAGTCAGGTGTTTCCTCGTCTACCGATTCTTAATACCCACCATTAGGCCTTTTTTACATGGACTAACTTGTCTATTGACCCTTTTTTTTTACCTATTCACTATTTCCGTTCATCTCATTCTTTTTGACTTGACGTTAAAATGAGAAAACTGTTTGGTTTATGCTTTCTTTCCTTTACAATTCGATACCATGAGTCAATACCTTAATTATTATTATGCATCAGTATCCGTCCAGACGTGACTAAATACTAAAAAATAAAAAAAATCAAAATTTTAAGTTGGACTTTGGTTCGTAATTGTTATGTCAATATGAATGTCATTTTTACATTGATAGTAACTGTGTCACACTTTCATTATTATTCAACTCGACGAAATCAGTTAAACACAACAATTTTGTTTCATCGTATCTGACTCATCGAATCTTTATAGTCTTTAAATCAAGAGTGTCAAGACTTCCGACCTTTAGACTCAAGTCCCACGGTCATACCAGTCCACGATCACTCCCGGGAGAAAACCCAACGTCTGGTGGTTGAAGAGTAATATGGGAATGTATCGTCTCTTCCCGTAGGTGGAAGAACTGAAGTAGATTGGATTAATAAAGGGTTTAAGGGGTGGAGAATTATGGTCGTATAACCCCTCATCTCAAAATTATACTCAAAACTCTCCTGTGTTTATAAGTTAGGTATTGTTAGTGTATGTCTTTTCTCTCGATTCACCTTCCATTACTGAAGATTTTTGACCTATAAAAGATATTCGTATGTTGGTAGAAAGTTCAAGGTAAGATTTTCTTTTCTTAATAGAATTGATATAGTGGTATGTACCCGTTGATGGTAAGATAAAGAGAAGAGACGAAATGTTACTTAAAAACAACTCTATACAATTTAGAGAAAAACGTAACGGGTGTAGTATAGTTACATCGGTAATAATTGAATAAGTCTGGAGTGAATAATCCGAAAAGTACGGTTTGAACTGACTGGAACTAGAACTTTTCTATTTATCATTCCAGGGATTGTGTGTGGTCACAGATAAGACCATGAACTTGTGAGACAGGTATAAATTTCCGTGAAAGGTGGACCATGAGATGACCAAATTGGGAATCACATGTCAGGAAGAAGGAGTAGAGGAAATGTCAGTAGTAGGATACTCTCCGAAGAGATCACCGAAGCACCATTTCTTAGACGGACAGTTATGTCCTCTACGTCCAAACTAGGGACCTGTGTCTCCAATCTAGAGACCCAGTCCTTCTAGGGGACCTCATCCTTTACCGTTGGGTAAGGTCATAAGAACAGACACTTCAGGGTACCTGTCTCCTCAGATTACCCACCGTTTTCTCAGTCTGTACTGAATCACTGATTTCAGGTCCCCCACCGTTTTCTCAGTCTGTACTGAATCACTGATTTGTTGTTGTTGTAGGACACTCCCTGTTCCGTAAGGTAAGAATAGTAGGAAAAGAAAAGGTAAATATGAATTTGATCGACTCTGGTAGACCTAGATTCTGTAAATTTATGAAAGACATACGGTCATTGAGAGTATCGACCTAGAAGTCATGGTTGAAAAGACTCAAGGTCTACTCAGAATGTTATAGATAAACCGAATTATGAACCGTATTAGAATTGTGTCTGTTGTTACCAAACAAAATCAATATTTGAACGAGGAGAAGGAAGAAAAAAAGGGCAGGACAAATTTACCACCGTTATAGGTTATTCGATCTTAGATTCACATTAGAAACTAAAGAGCGAAAGGAAGTGTGATAATAAAGTAAGTTTGGAATTTAGAACAATTAAACGAGAGTTCCGTGTATTGAGGTAATACGTAAAGGGAAGTACACTTAATTTTTTCAAGTTCTATGGAAGTTTGATCCGGATCCGAGGACCTTATTAGTAGATCGTCCAGTGTGACGAAGGAGAGTTGAGTCAAGTGACTTTTCGTCGATTGTACTGCAAAAATTAATTTTTCATTGAGTCTAGTACTATGACGGAGCGATTTTTAAGAGGTCAACGAAACATTGTTTGAATTTTAACTGGGCTCAAAAATATATGACGAAACCGGATTTACAAATACAAGATAGTTTTAAACACAACTTTAGGATTAGGTTTACACTATTACAAACCTCTAGTCTAGAAATCTATTAATACAGAACTCCTACTCCAAAAGTACCCAATCGGAAGTCCCTACCTCTTCCGTTACCGTTGGGTGAGGTCGGGAGAACGGACCTTTTAGGGTACCTACCTATTTGAACCATCCGACGTCAGGTACCCCAATGTTTCTCAGTCTGTGTCGACTCCCTGAAGTGAAAGTGAAGTGAAAGTACGTAACCTCTTCCTTTACCGTTGGGTGAGGTCACAAGCACGGACCTCTTAGGGTCCCTGTCACTTCGGATCACCCGACGATAGATACCCCAGTGTGTCTCAGCCTGTGTTGTCTACACTGAATCGTCGTCCTCGTCGTCGGAAGTCCCTTCTGAGTCACATTTCGTTGGACGTGTAAAGTGTACGGATATTGTGAGTTGTCATATGTGATACAGTCAAGTTTAGTGATAGAAGATCAAAGAATGGGAACATTGTGAATTAGAAGGAAATGAAAAGACCTTTTTCTGAAGTGAAAAGTTTTGGTGTTTACCGAAACACAGGATAGAACCCTACCCTGACCTCTCCCTTTCCTCATCTCTCCCTCTCTGATTCGTATAATATTTGTCGTGTCCTCGGTCTAATGCCTTCCGAAGTAAACGATATTATTTATCTCCAGAACTCGAAAAGTCTCTTATGATCTCTCGACAACTCAATAAACATCGGTCTACCACTATTCAAGGTTACCATCTGGAGTTGTGGTTAAATCTGTTATAAACCCTCTGTCACAGAAACATCATGAAATGATCGTCTTTCCCTTTCTCAACTGTTTAAATCATCTTAATTTCACTTTTGTTCACTTTCAAATGTTCTCTATTAGTTCTCTATAAGATCTCATTATCACCCTGAAAGGACTACCAGAACATCTATCCTGAGACGTGAAGGTAACATCCCCCGTGACCAAACTAGGGACCAGTCCTTTGTTTTCTAGTGTGTACGGTATGTCATGTCGGTTTTTTTTTTATAACATCATATAAAAGTTCAAAACTTAACAAACCTACTCAATATACCAACTTCCTCCGAAGTATTCACAACATATTTTATAATATTAATTATTGTGTCGTAAACTTACAGTTTATATAATACGTAGGATACCTGAGACAATCCCCTTTATACTCGTGTTTTATTGAAGTCCTGTCTCACCTTAAGACTCCGTCTCAAGAAGTTTTCTTTAATTTTATAATACTGTTTTTCCCTCAATCTTCCGTAAAGGTGAACCGTTGTAGTTTTCTGTAGTAAAACAATTGTTTTTTATATTGAAAACAACCCGGAAGTTCAGATTAACTCTAAAGTCTCAGTTACCTTCTAAGAGTTTTCACAAACCTCTGGTTCTTTATCCTGTCCACAAAGACTCATTATCTTGACAAGAGTTGTTAATTACTATATTATAAGTGTTTCGTATGAGAAATACCAATGTACCGAGTCCGTAATTTCATTCTATCTGACTCGTGTTTAATACTGAGAACGAAGGATATAAAAATTAGATTTTTTTAAGAATTTCACATTTTTAGACAAAGGATTATGTCAGTGTGTGTTTTTTACGTGTCAAATATGTACCTTATCTCAAGTCAAGTCAAGTCAGTGAGTCAGTACAGGTTGAGAAACATTGGGGTACTTAACGTCGTGAGATCCGGAGGGACAGGTAGTGGTTGAGGACCTCAAGTGTGTTTGAGTACGGAAGGTCGGTAGAGTCGGAGACGGTAGGAGAAGAGGAGGACGGGGGTTTGGAGGGTCGTAGTCCTATAAAAGGTTACTCAGTTGAGAAGTGTACTCCACCGGTTGCATGACCTCAAAGTCGAAATCGTAGTCAGGAACGTTTCTTGTGGGTCCTGACTAGAGAAAATCTTACCTGACCAACCTAGAGGAACGTCAGGTTCCCTGAGGGTTCTCAGAAGAGGTTGTGGTGTCAAGTTTTCGCAGTTAAGAAACCGTGAGTCGAAAGAAGTGTCAGGTTGAGAATGTAGGTATGTACTGGTGACCTTTTTGGTATCGGAGTTGATCTACCTGGAAACGACTATTTCATTACAGAGACGAAAAGTTATACGATAGATTCAATATTTCGATATATTGAAAGGAAGGTTCCTCATTCGCAGAAAATTAAAGTACCGACGTTAGTAGTAGACGTCACTAAAACCTCGGGGGTTTTATTTCAGACTGTGACAAAGGTGACAAAGGGGTAGATAAACGGTACTTTACTACCCTGGTCTACGGTACTAGAAACAGAAGACTTACGACTCGAAATTCGGTTGAAAAAGTAAGAAGAGAAAGTGAAAGTAGTTCTTCGAAAAATCGAGGAGAAGTGAAAGACGGTAGTCCCACCACAGTAGACGTATAGACTCCAATAACGATAAAAAGGGCCGTTAGAACTAAGGTCGCACACGAAGAAGATCGGGACGCAAAGAGTACTACATGAGACGTATCTTCAATTTATTCGTCCTACTGTTATATGTCGGAACTACATGAGGAAAAGAATAAACCTAGAACAGACAGTAAGGTACAGGTCAAGATTGACAACGAAGGACTGGACGTATGTCTAAAGAGTTCTCCGTCCAGTCCACCAGACCATAAGGGTAGAGAAAGTCTTAAAAGGTGTCAAATAACACTAGGTGTGTCAGTTTCGGAAACCGTATCAGTTATTTCGTCTTCATCTACAAAGACCTTGAGAGAAGGAAAAAGGTACTGGGTCGTCTACAACCGTTAAATAGAGACCAAGGAGACGGAAAAGATTTTGGTCGAACTTGTAGACCTTCAATGACTTATTTATCAATATATTTTCGTGACATTTGACCTTACGAGATTTGTTCATTTTCATAACAACAATAATTGTGTAATTCTTATAAACCAAGATGTCTTTATACAAATATCTATGTCTCTTGTTTAGGTACCAATGACCAACCCTCTCCTTTTCATACCCTATAAGAATTGACATCCCCTAAGTCTCCATACTTGGTGAGACCTTTTATTTATTCGATAGTCTTATGTGACATGTGGTGTCTCTCGTGTTGGTTATAAAATATTATTGAAATTTACCTCATATCAGATATTTTATATTTTAGTGATACAACGGGTCACTTTGTTTGTATTATAACATTTGGTTGATAAGAATTTAACTTTTTTTTTTAACCCAATTTTACACAACGATAGATTAAAATTCTTTAAGGTGTTAATTATAAAGATTAACCGATTTTACCGCGAAAGTACGTAACCTCTTCCTTTACCGTTGGGTGAGGTCACAAGAACGGACCTCTTAGGGTCCCTACCCCCTCGGACCACCGACGGCAGATACCCTAGCGTCTCAGTCTGTGTTGACTTTGCTGAATCGTCGTCGTCGTCGTTTTACCGATATATAATTTACTTTAACGAAAGGGGTGAAAAAGAAAAGACATTTATGATTTTTAAATTTACTTTATTCCGACAATTTGACAATTCTACATGTACTTTTATAAAATTGGAAGGATAAGTCGGATGAAATTCTGTAATTTTTATAAAGACCAATGATTTGCATATTGAGTGGCTTTTCATATGAAGAGATAAATGTTAAGGACTTTCCTAATACCAATTTTATTTACTTGTAAAGAAATACTTTATTATATCCATCTGATACATTGTACGAAAAGGAGGGACTTTTAAGTTGGACTTGAACTGTTGTCGTCTCAATAACTAATCTATAGTAGTCTCGACTGTATATGTCTTTCTTGTATTAAAGTAAAATACTCGACGGTACGACAATCTATCTTAAGTAAAATACTTTACCGATAACGGTCGGGAAAGTAATATTGATGAAACTTCTAAAAAAAAAATGTAACCTTATTATAAAAGAATGTGGTGTAACCAAAAGATTACCGAATAGTAAACATTTATTAAATTGTTACTGGACAAAATACATGACATCATACCCCTTGAGTCATTTTATATAGTCTAGACAAGTCCATATATGAGTTAGAGATATAAACTTTCTGTTAAACGGTATATAGACATATGGTTATATCTACGGTTTACTAGACTTCGGGTTTCAATGATGGGTTTCACTGGTTCACAATGGAGAAACCCTGAATAATAGTAAACCTTAGTAAAAGTTAACTCGAGTTGTATGTCCTGTTCACAAAGTAAAATACATAAATATGGGACGGAAAAGAGTGTTTCCAAAACTTCATCTTCTAAACGAACCTTACATAACCCTTGAAATTTTAAATAATAGAACAAATATATTTCTACTTTTTCTGGATCAGGGTTCAAGGATCTTAGTTTCGAAGTCTTTGAGCAATTTTCCCCGTCTGTTTTATTAACGCGACAGACTTTGTTCTTTCGATGTAACGATAAAATTGTGGTTTCTGTCATGAATCTTGTAGAAGTTTTCTTATGGCTGTGATGTGATCTCCGATTCACTTGTAGAGACGGAATCCACTATCACTTGCAGCGAGTCGACACAGGTTGAGAAACACTAGTATACCTGACATCGGGGGGTCCGAGATATCCAGGTACCTTAAGGGTCCGTTCTTATAACCTTACCCAGTGGTAAAGGAAGAGGTCCCATAGAAGGGTTGGGTCCCTAACTTGGGTCCAGAGGGTGTAACGTCCACCTAAGAAATGATAGACTCGGTGGTTCCTTCGGGGGGTATCCACTATTACCTCACTAACTTTCCTGATATAAACCTCGTTGAGTGAAGTAAGTGACATTTTCCTTCCACTACTCACTCGCTGTTAGTTCTCCGGTCATGAACTATACCGAATAAGATGTGACATTTAATATTTAAATAAGACCTCGTCGGACATGGGACTTAGGTCACTATTAGGTCGGACATGGGACTTAGAGTGACTCACCGGACGATTCACTTCGACTGTGAAAGAGAACTAACAAGGTAAAGAACAAACTCTCTTTTGTAATGTAATAAAAAAAGATCAAAATAACTTCATACTAACTGTGTGTTTTTTAAACGTGTTTGAAACATAAATATGAGACTACTCAAACCTATATACGTATGTGGGCACTCTGGTAGTGGTGTTTGTTCCATGATTTAAAAAGATAGTGGAGGTCTTTACAGGAGCACCAAAAAACATAAAAGAATCCCCCCCATAACCAAAGTAAAAGAGAAAAACCATTCTTATAAGTTGTACTTCTCTAGAAATGTATAAACTTATATGTGCAGGGGCTAGAACTTTTAGATGGAATAAGAGAGAAAAGGTGAAAGAAGGAGACGAGAGAGGTGGAGAGAAGGAAGAAAGAAAAAGAAGAGTAGAGGATTGGGAAGGAGACTATCCGTGTGTATTTGTACGTTCGAAGGACAAATAACAATCCTGTAAAAACTCTGACTGTACTATTAATGACTGTGACACTAATGACTATATCGTTAGTAAATTATGAGTTGCATTTATAATATTTTATATATAAAAGTATACGAATTTTCTCATTCTACATTTCTTGATTTTTATCACTTAATAGACCGACTATTCTTTCCATACTTAAAATATATACTCTTATGTAAATTACCGTAAATTACTACAGATGTGTATGTGTGTGTGTGTGTGTGAAAAAAAATTTTTTCATAAGAAAGAGAGATTTCAGACACATGAGGTTAAAAAGTACGTACACTTTATTTCGTGTATAAGATCTTAAAGAAAAAAACAAATACAACTCAAGAGGTACCTTTTTGATTCGGTTCTTGTATTACAAGAGACAAAAACTACTTATCGACTAAGGTGAAATTTTCCTTTTCGGAAGGAAAGTTTTTCGACGTTTTATCTTAATAAAATTTTTATTGAGGTAGACCGAGTAACACCTTATGGTAAATTTTTACATACGACTCAGAGTTCATAAAAGGAACCAGTACTTTATTTATACACATGTATCAGATATATAGAGTAATTAAATTCAGACACAGACGATAACTCGAACTCTTAGTTACCAATGTATTTATAACTATAACTGTCAAAAGAGGTCCTCGTTGCCACAATCTTTACGTAATAGACACATCTGGGTCTTTTATTACTGGTCGGTTTCCATCTGAACAAGGCTTACAGTCTTTAATTCGGAACTAATATATTATTTAATTATAGTAGATGATTGATTGAAAAATACGTAGTAGATTTGGGACAATCGACGTCGGAACGTCGGAACTTCTTGTCATAATCTCGGAAGTCCACTACAAGGAGACGGAGAGTGAGTGACCGTGAACAGATTGCAATGGTTCTTGAAGGTCATTTCATCGAACGTGCTATTTAGGAATTGGAACCCCGAGAACATTAACTACTTTCAGACCCTAGTTTACCATGTAAGAAACTGTACCAATTCAATAGAGAACCTCTATTATTTGGTTATTTTATATGACACTAAGGAAGCGGACGTTAGGATAAACCAGACTCATATCCGATAATTCTCGTGCCAAAAGACAGAGAAATAAAGAGTAATGAACTATATTATTTCTTTTATTTTATATCACTCACCTACGAACAGAGAGGATGGGAGAAAGAAAAAGTTAAAAAAAGGATATTTTTCTCCTTTTTTACTCTCGGACTATTTATATCGACACCCTTACTTTGGACATAACAACGATGTGACGTGTATAAGAATATCGGAAGATTTAGCATTTTACAATTGTCGTTTTGATTTAGAACTGCACAACTATCGATTTTGGTATGACGTTATACCGTGTAGTTAACGGACAATACAAAAACTCTTGGTTTTTTATAAGAGAAGACATGGTAATTGTATTTAGTATGACCAATTTTGTGAAATTATGAGGTCCACAAAAAGAACACACACACACACACACACACACACACACACACACACACACACACAAATTCCACCAATTAAACAACTACAGTCGTACCCTCCCCCTCCTCCGTCCTCTACTCTATTTGACATCTTAGACGACACCCCAATACGCGTGTTTAGTTTGAGTTATTCAAACAGTCTACTTGTAAAGTGTAATCGGTTATATTATTGGACAGTATACTGAAATTTATCAAAGAGGAGAAGGGCATAAAGTCTTCTTGTTATATTACGACACACAATGATGTCTACGTACAAAATTAAAAAAAATTCTTGTTGATCAAAATATTCTGAAGGTAGTAGGATATCGAGAAGTCTACACTCAAGATCATGACAATACTCGTTCCTTTTACTGATTCAAATTGTCTTGAATTGATTATGAGGTAACATCTATTAAAAAACTTTGTAACTTATTGACCTTTTTATGACCGTCATTATAAACCAGGATACTCCACGTATAGTTACTTAAAAATTTGTATGTACATTAACCGTTTTAAAAGACAAAAATTATAAACCTTCCGACTTACTTGCACCACGCGATTCGTTTGTTCAAATTGTGGAGACATAGGAGAGACAATTGGTGTTCACCAACTAAAACAAGTTTCGACGAGATAGGAGAGTGACCCTACTTATAAAATTAGGGATTTCCACCGTCGTCGGATACAAACCTTGAGAAAGTGAAACTTTTACTTGCCTCGAGATTTTTTGGAGGATTCAAGTTTGTCCCACTAGTGTGAAACTTAGACAAAGAGTACTCTAGTGAAGGTAAGGTCAAGTAATATACTGTACGAATAAAGGAATCAAGGGTAGACCGGGGAACCATAAGCAATCAAGGGTGTCAATAGAGGAAGCACGAGGAAAAGAGAACGTGATTTGTGTAAAATAACGACGTATAACTAAATCGTGTTTCACAGTCATGTATTCGTTTAAGTTATTAATGTATGTCATAGTAAGTTTCAAGTAATCAGGAAAAACGACGACTATTATAAGGTGACACATTTATCTGTTATAAAATAAACGGGTGAGTAGTCAATTATTCTACACTCAGTATCTCTCTCGTTGAAATCTAAACTTGAAGAAACGTGTGACAGGTTATTTTAGTGAACGAAACTCCTCTCGAGGTATCCAGAGTCCCGAAGGGTCGACCGAGTCAAAAATCTCTTAGACGGACGGTTACGTCTTCTACGTTCTCTACACCCAAGCTAGGGACCAAGTCCTTCTAAGGGTCTTCCTCCTTTACCGTGGAGTGAGGTTATAACAACGGACCATTTAAGGTACTTGTCTCCTTGGACCGTCCGATGTTAGGGTCCCTAGCGGTTCTCAGTCCATACTGACTCGTACGTACGTGTGTGGTATCAAGAGATAAGAATATGGGAAGAATAGGGATATCCGTTGTAGAGACTCGGTGACCAAGTTTTGACCCTCATTCCCTTTCACTGACTGAAGACAACTCTGCTGTAGGGACGGAAGTCTCTTCGTAAGACCCAACCCCGTGACAAAGATCTCAAGACTCAAACGTATACGGTCAAGTCAAGTCAAGTCAGTGAGTCAGCACAGACTGAGGAACATTGGGGTACTTAGCGACGTACGGTCCGGAGGGACAGGTAGTGGTTGAGGGCCTCAAGTGAGTCTGAGTTCGGGTAACTCAGTCACTACGGTAGGTCGATAGAGTAGGAGACAGCGGGGGAAGAGGAGGACGAGGGTTAGAGAGGGTCGTAGTCTCAGAAAAGGTCACTCAGTTGAGAAGTGTACTCCACCGGTTTCATGACCTCAAAGTCGAAATCGTAGTAAGGAAGGTTTCTTTAGGGTCCCGACTAGAGGAAGTCTTACCTGACCAACCTAGAGGAACGTTAGGTTCCCTGAGAGTTCTCAGAAGAGGTTGTGGTGTCAAGTTTTCGTAGTTAAGAAGCCGTGAGTCGGAAGAAGTGTCAGGTTGAGAGTGTAGGTAGGTACTGGTGTCCTTTTTGGTATCGGAACTGATCTGCCTGGAATCAGTCGTTTCATTACAGAGACGAAAACTTATACGGTTGTGTCTTGAATCAAAACGTATACGTCTTGAATACAAAGTAAACGGTTGTGTCTTGAATAAGAGATTCACTATTGACCCTGTTTCCACTAACCGTGGAAAAAAAACTAGATGATAGGTCCTCCATCTTGGACTCCCCACTTTCCTCCCTCCCCTAGGTACATAAACGAGTCTTAAATCGAAGCCGTCATATTACGACCCTATCTATTCTTTACGAGTACCGGACAAAGTGGATCCCTCTATGGTATCGGGAACTGACCTCGACTCCCTTCTTCCTCTGGGTTGAAGAACCAGTCTTTGATGGTCTAATATCCGCGGTCTTGCCACTGGACCCAAAGAGTCTTTCTCTCATTTATCTGACACCGAGGTTCCGATGGCTGGGCGACGAGAAGACTGTCTAAACTAAACATCGTGTGTAAATTCTGCTAAAGGTCTCTGAAGTTTATAACCTCCGAAAATTTTCTTTATTAATAATAGTGAAAACCCACAAAAAAGACCTCTCATATGGATCTCTTGAGGAATACGATGATAACACCTTTAGAAGAAAGACACCTCAATAACGACGACGACGATTCAGCGAAGTCAGTACAGGTTGAGACACGCTGGGGTATCTGTCGTCGGGTGGTCCGAGGGGGTCGAACGGACCCTTAGAGGTCCGTTCTTGTGACCTCACCCAACGGTAAAGGAAGAGGTTACGTACTTTCACTTTTCAGTTTCACTTCAACGAGTCAGCACAGGCTGAGAATCACTGGGGTATCTGACGTCGGATGGTCCGAGGAGGTGGGTACCCTAAAAGGTCCGTTCTCATACCCTAACCCCACGGTAACGGAAGAGGCTCCCTCAATAACCTTTCTATAATAAAAACCAAAACAGTGACGGAAGGAGGAAGAAGTAGACGAAGTTTACACTCAAATTCACTTTACCTCTTCGGTAGAACAATGGTGACCCACTGGTTTTACTCTTTTTTTTTTTTCTGCTGTCCTATTACTTTCTTTACACCCAGGATTACAATGACCTGTCGTCTCGTAACAGTCGTGGAAACCTAAATGACAATACTTTCTTTTTATTTGGTAACACACCAATTCGGTGTCTAACACCCAAAAGACAATTTAAATCTGTTTATCCTATAATTGGATATGTCTGGGTGTAAAGAATAATAGAAGTTTTATATCTAATAACGGAATTTCCGTAGGGTATAAATCGCATTAAATTTGGATTGGAGAATAAGGAGGAGGTTAACAACAAAAAAAAAAAAAAAAAAGGAAAATTGAAAACGAAGGAATATCCGTAGTTTAAGATCTCAGAAGGATTTAATGCTGGTCCTATAACAGAATATGAGGAGGTAGAAGATGTGGATTACTCAGTGATTCAGAATAAAAATGGAGAATTTTTTAAGGAAAATCGAGTCAAGTCAGTAATTCAGTACAGGATGAGAAACGCTGGGGTATCTGACGTCGTACAGTCGGAAGGGATAGAAAGTGGTTGAGGGTCTCGAACGAGTTTGAGTATCTACCTCTACGGTAGGTTGGTAGAGTAGGAGACAGTAGGGGAAGAGGAGGACGGAAGTTAGAAAGGGTCTTAGTCCCAGAAAATGTTACTCAGATAAGAAGTGTATCCCACCGATTTCATGATTTCGAAGTCGAAGTCGAAGTTGTAGTCAGGAAGGTCACTTATAAGTCTTGACTAAAGGAAATCCTAGTTGTCCAAACTAGAGGAACGACAGGTTCCCTGTGAGTTCTCAGAAGAGGTTGTGGTGTCAAGTTTTTGAGAAGTCGTGGGTTCGAAGAAATACCAGGCTGAGAGTGTAGGTATGTACTGATGACCTTTTTAGTCGAAACTGATCTACCTGGAAACAGTCGTTTCATTACAGAGACGAAAAATTATACGATAGATCCAACCAGTATCGAAAAAAGTTCCTGGTTCTTAGAAAATTAAAGTGCCAACGTCAGTGGTAGAAGACACTGAAACCTTGGGTTCTTTTATTTCAGACAATGACAAAGGTAACAAAGGGGTAGATAAACGGTACTTAACTACCCTGGTCTACGGTACTAGAAACAAAAAACTTACAACTCGAAATTCGGTCGAAAAAATGAACGGAGACAGTGAAAGTAGTTCTCCGAGAAATCAAGGAGAAGTTACAGATGGTATTCCCACCACAGTAGACGTATAGACTCCAATAACTATAAAGAGAGCCATTAGAGTTAAGGTCGAACACGAAGTAGGTCGGACCGTAAAACGTACTAGATATGACGTATATTCAATTTATTCGTTCCACTGTTATATGTCGGAACTGTATGAGGAAAGGGTTATACCTTGGTTAGGTACCAAGGTACAGACCAAGAATTACAATGAAGAACTGGACGTATGTCTAAAGAGTCGTCCGTCTATTCCACCAGACCATAAGGGTTGAGGAATTCTTAAAAGGTGTCAAACAACACTAGGTGTGTGAGTTTCCAAAATGGTATCGATCACTTCGTCTTCGTCTACAAAAGACCTTAAGAGAACCAAAAAGATACTAGGTTTCCTACAACTGTTAAACTAGAGACCAAGCAGACGGAAAAGAGTTGGGTTGACTTGTAGACCTTCAAGAGACAAGTACAAGACAACTTCGGACGACGACGACGACGACGACGACGACGACGACGACGACGACGACGATTCAGTGAAGTCAGTACAGGTTGAGACACACTGGGGTATCTGCCGTCGGGTGGTCCGAGGGGGTAGGGCCCCTAAGAGGTCCGTTCTTGTGACCTCACACAACGGTAAAGGAAGAGGTTACGTACTTTCACTTTTCACTTTCACTTCAGCGAGTCAGTACAGACTGACAAGTGCTGGGGTACCTGACGTCGGATGGTCCGAGGGGGCAGGTACCCTAAAAGGTCCGTTCTCATGACCTCACCCCACGGTAACGGAAGAGGTAGACAGCTTCGGATTGAACCTCTTAAAACTCGTAATGAAACGATCTCACACTCTACTCTCGTTAACACACCATCAAACCTGTAAGAAACCGTAACGGAAAGAAACCCTAACCTTACTTTTGACTGGAAAAGGTCAGGACACCGGTGACGACTCAAAAGGTTTAAACGTCCGTATGACTCACGTTGTGAAAAGGTCGTAGTAGAAAATCCTAAACTTTATCGAGTCGACCTTAAGGTAGTGGAGGTGATCGAAACAAAAATCACTACGAAGGATTGCGGGTGAACTGAAGTGTGAGGTTCTACAGACCGAGATCCATTCGCTAGTGAGGCAGTACCAATAGACACAGTAATTCTAGAAATCACATATCAAGAAGACGCATAAGAACGATGGAGAAAAGGATAGTCGTCACTTAATTATACTTGGAAGAAGTTTGAAGTGAACTTAATAACGTTCTCAGAGAATTGACAAGAAACAATGAAGTTAAAAGTAGGGTATGATGTCTGATCCGTTGCTAAATTTTTACGTGTAACCTATGCAGGGACGGGATAGTTATATCAAAGTTGCTAAGAGAGAGAGAGAGAGAGAGAGAGAGAGAAAAAAAAAAAAAAAAAAATACTTAGAATGGTCGAGATCTGGAAGAATCGTAGTGTCGTTCAGAAACATTTGAGTGGATTCTAACCGAGAAGACGGGTCCAACATGATAAAGGGTTGTATTCGAGACATGAAGTCTGTTCGACTTCCACCATAAGAGAATGAAACTCTGAAATACAGATGAGCAGGAAATTGTCTTTACGAAAGGAGGAAAAAAAGACGAACTACTTAATGTAATCAGGATTTTAAGGAAATTTTTATAGTAGTGTTTTTTCTGGAGACGTACAAAGAACATAACAATATCAACGGTGTAAAGTCATTCACAAAGAAAAAAGAAAAGGGGAAGAATCTTACATTTGAGGTCTTCAAGTCCGAAAGAAGTACCCACATACACACACGTACACAAATATGAACTAATAGTCAAAGGATTACGTCACTCACCGTCTCTACAACGAATTACGTAAAAATCTTTCTTTTATTCTTTGTTCCTTACGTCCTTCTATCAAACTCAGATCCTAGTACTCTTTCTCGTACACTCTTTAATTAAAATAATATTTTAATGTTGTATAGTAACAAAAATATTCATGTAACATCATAGGTTCCTTTGTAATCTGGAGAATAAGATTATCTTTGATTATTCCTTTAAAGTTTCTAAAGTGTACTTTCTTTGTAGTAAAAAGAATTGAACACGATCTTGTTGGGATTTAAGTAGTGTTCAAAATGTCGTGGTTTTATGACTCTTTTTGTTTCATCTATTGATTAAGAAGTTTAGTAGTCTATGTGTAGAGGTACATTTAGAGTTGGTCATAAAAGTCTAGGACTATATTTTTTGTCGTGTTGACAAAAGACATATACCTGTTGTCATGGGTGTTTAAGTCCCTTGAAGTTTCTGACAGATACTTAATTTCTCGTCAAATGGAAACGTTTCCGTTAAGAATACTTAAAATTACATTTACAGTTGAACAGTCGAGATTAAGAGTCTCAACTGTTATTTTTATTTCGACCTTATTTACGTAAATATACGTGTGTATTCACGTATATATCGTTACTTTACGCTAACCAAGACACTATATTCATGTTCCGTCACCCGTGTTGTTTGATTACCCCAGATGAAACTTGTCCATTACACCTCACACCTTTCTCTCCGTTCTTACAGGGAACTCATCTTACTACAAATTCTATAGATATTTCCCTATATCAAGTGATTCTAAGTGACACCCTTCGTTTCATCGGGTCTCTCACTTTTGTTTAGATGTTTTACAGTTCTAAATGGGAGAGACCACGGAAGTCTTTTTACGTTTAATTACTTATGTTCCCTTTCCTACATTCTCTGTCCTAGTTCAGTCCTCGTTCTGACACCACTCTTAACTCAGATCTTTCTCTTATTATTAATACTTCCCAGAACTTATTGTACGATTCCTAAATCCACCTTGATAATTTAATAAAGTCTATCTCATAACATTAGTAATCAAAAGACAAACTTCCTTTACGTAATTTTTGTTCTATGACCTCCAGAATCGTTGTGGATTCCTTCGTCTATTTTTTCGTCCATTCCCTGAGAAGGTCATCATGTTCGTTCTCTAGTTCCGGACGTGGTTAATTGACCTTTGGTTTACTGTTAATGTACATCCTTTAATGATTTCCTTTTGAGTAGTCATCTAGTATCACTATATAACCCAAACTGTAGATCTCACTCAGGGTTCAAGGATTCAAACTACGGACCTTTAGACTGGATCTACTATTTTCTACCAAACTAAAATCTATATTACGTAGTAATTCAAGTTGCAGAAATAAAATATTTACTATCTTCATGTATCTAAAATTCACTAAACGGTTCCAGAACATCGACAAATAGTTCAGAACTTTCCTGACCTTGTATTGAGAGAGTTAAAAGTAAAGTCACAAGAAAGGTTGTTTGTCTTGATATAAGTTTCTAAGTCGTGAGAGTGTTAAAAGTACGGTCCGTTCTACTGTATTACCTTTTTTTATGTACCTCAAGGTCGAAGGATTAACAAGGTATTTTCCTAAACCCCCGATACACAAACTGTTACTGTCTAAACGGTAAACTCCTATAATAGATTTTAAATACTCTGTTAATAATATTAGCTTAGTAAAAATAAAAATCCTTACTTTCAAGTCTAAAGTAGGATAAAACATTGACATTTTTTTTTTAGTACTGTGAAAGGTAGTCACTATGTAGTAAATAGTAGTCTACATTTCTTTGTCACTTCAAAATACACATTATTATTTCGTCTAGAAGACACATGAGGTACATTTCGACACTAATGAGAGACGTCGGTAGAATGGACTACCCAAAACCCCTATTTATGGTTCTAAAACTGATAGTTTTACGAAGTGGTCCGGACGACTACCTCATTCTACTTTCACCATTTTATGTTGTAAAAGATTTAGAAATCTAAATTTTTGATTTGTATAGAAACATTGGTTTTAGAGTAGGTTTCACAAGTGAGAGACAGTATTTGGAAGGTGTTTACTAAGGAAAAAGATGAAGAGTCTATTTTGACGAATCAGAACGATCCGAATGACAAGGATACTAACGTTTTCACAACACAAGTAAGTAGACTTGAATTGGTGTCCGGAGTGAGAGACTGTTATAAACAGAAATGTTCGATGAAAAGGAACGAGGTTTGTTCGTCGAGGAAAAGATTTCAGTCAGAGAAAGGCGTTCAAAGACAGTCGTTTGTATAGAAGGGTCGAACTTCAATCAGGATGAAAAAGACAAAAGGGAAAAAAAAAAAAGAAAATTTAATTGGTGGTCTGTCTGTGGTAGACTGATATTTTGTCAGTTCCAGACTTCAATGGGACACATAGGACCAAGGAAATAGAACACTGGGGAATTGAGTAATTTGAAACTTATTCGTGTCTGTAATTAAAGTTTACCCTGTTTTAAATGGAGAAGTCCATTACTTAAGAGAAGTAAACAAATAGTCAAGGTAAAATCAATGAAGACACTGCTCCGAGGTAGAAAGATTGAGACCGTAGAGGGTTCGTATTTTCAAATCACTCTTTCACGTGACATAATGTTTAAGTCATAATCTGGGATGTCCTGTGGGTTTTCAGTGTCTTTGAACCTAGTTAAAACAGGAAATGTCTACCTCGATAAACTGACTTTTAAACTGAGAAAAGAATCTATCCCTAATACTTTCTTTATTAATTTATAGAGTTATGTCATATTACCATATTGTCTCTTTATTTACAGTCTTATACTGAATATTGGTTTAAAGTTTGTATTGTCTTAGGGGAGACCTCTATTAGATATATTATATAGTATGTATCTTGATCTACAAAGACTTTACGGAGGAGTGGAAGTAATAACTCTAATTGTCCGGATCTTAATAAAAACTTGTTTAAAGTAGAGATAGTAGTAGACTAAGATATGTCTTGTGAAATGTAAATTTAAATAAGGTAAATATGAGGAGTAGTATGTCTATGATTATTTATCGTAACTTTAGGAAAGTATCCATCTCGGTAATTAATTAATTAATAAGGTACTTATACATGGTATACGAAACTTACACCGTCTGAACACGTCTTATCAAAGGTCCTCCAAAATCTTTAATTTGTTTTCGTTTCGAGGTTTTCAATTTATTGAACGGGTTCCAGTGTATCGGTCATCAATTTGTGTACCAGTTGAGTATGGTTTCAGGTAGACAAAAAGTAAGGTAAGGAGACTGGAGTTCCTCGAGGACCAAATCACCTTCTTTACATGTTGGTTTATTTATTAAATTTTATGACGTATTCTTCCACAAAACAATAATTCAGGGAGTCCCTGAATTATTGAAAGAAACCCTGGGAGTATTTAGGTTCATTATAGTAAATTATTTTATTAATGAAATTAGTGATTTTACAGAAGGTTTCACGTCTATCAGTCTCAACGAGTACTTTGAGTAAAATTATAACATTAAACCTACGAAAAAAAAAAGGACTATCGAATTTTACATTTGTATAAAAACCGAGAGTGATTGAAAATTTTCTTAACCACAAAAATGAACCTCTGTGGGTTGTCCGTGACAAGTCCGGTAGGGACCTCGTTCGTCCACCGAACAGGAGATTGAAAGTCATTCAGTCTCATATGTTTCTCCGTCTAATCACTTTTGGAGAAAGGTCCCGTCGGACTTTTTGGTCCAGAGTAGGAACCGATCTAACGGTAATAACACGTAAGACTTGAGATGTCTATCTTTAAGGACACGAAGATAGGGAATTACTCTTTCTAGGTATAAAGAGGTCTTGTTAGTGACAATCTTGACGTGCGGTACGGGGAAGAGTCGACCAGAACAAGGGGATGACCGTGTCTCGACAGTCCTTGACTTTAGAATTGAGAGCGTAAACCGAACTTTGGAAGGATAAAAGTAGGACCAAATGTCTCCTTTTTACTTTCCCATAATTCTTAACAGATAAAAAAAAAAGTAAGAAACACACAGAGACGAATGACATATTTCAAGTAAGTGTCTCTTCTTATTATCGGACGTATTGAAAATGATGAATTTCATTTTTTTTTTTTTTAGTAAGAGGACTGTACGGATTTTCGATGTTGAATCAATTTATATTTTCCATTTTAACGTACTTCTTAGTCTTCAATTTTCTTTTCCTTAAAAGTTCGGTTTTTTCAGGTCTTTCTCTTAAGGTCCGGGGAACTTTACCGTACATATACCCATACCCCAAAATTCTCAGAGGGAACCTTAAACCGCAGACCCTTGAGGTCCGTCCTCTCTCCGTCCGTCACCCTCTAACTCATCTAACTCCGGGTTAATATTGTTGGTAAAATTCCTCTAATTTTAAAGTGTTGTTCCCATTAAAAATAACTAAAGGAAAAGATTAAAACTAGTCAGTTCTTCTTTTGTACTTACTTCAGATTCGTCATTGCTTTCTAACACAGACCAAAATACTGATTTTCGTACCTAGAAATAAATAAGTAAGTTTGTTCCGAAACGAACGGAGAGGAGAATTTATAAACGAAGGGCCCCCTTTTTTTTACATTAATAAATATACGATCTATCAAATAGGGTTTTTATAAAACCAAGTATCGGAATGTGACAGTGTAAAAAAAAGGTACATTGAAAGAGTATTTTAATCTCCGTATGACGTTTTGACGTTTCGTGGGTTTTGACTTTTGTCCTTTAAGAAGAATTCGGTTACACAGTAATAGAGTACTTTAAGTGCTGACGGATTCTTGTAACTACACCGAATCTTATAAAATTTTACTCTAGTATTTAAGTATGTCTCATTTGACTTAAAATTTCAATATTGAAATATTGTTGGGTTTGTTTTGTATTTAGGACTCCGTCGTTATGGTTCAACTAGTCGTTTACATAGTTCGTGATTTAACAGAAGACTTTAATATGGCATTAAATTATCGAAAACGTATTTTTAACTTTTTGTGAAACTTTTAACGAATAAATACTAAGTACTAATAGAAGGATAATCAAATAATTTTATTGACCGTAAATATGACATCCCAAATGTCAGGTAGTATACTAGACAATTGTATCTGGTATACTACACTGGAAATATTATTCGTCTAACAATGTTATCGTGAATTTATCATAGTAAAGATATAGTGTTTACTATTTTGATTCTGATTTGTACGATTACTGAACGAGTCTAAATACACGATCACATAATTCACTTTTAAACCCTTTGTTGGACTTTTAGGTTAAATTTTTTACACTTTGTAAAATACTCTGCTTACATGTTAAATTTCCAATGTATAAAATTGATTCTGACCTTTAGATCTAATACATCCCTTTCGTTTGAAAATTTTAGAATATAGTTTTCAATGGAGTTGATTACAGTTATCTATTGGAAATTAAAGTTTTTTGTTTAAAAATTAAGTCCACTATCTAATTCCTAAATATAGAAATGATATTTATATTTGACTTTTTATTTTCATATCGTTGATGAAATTAAAATGGGTAATTTCACTATTCTAAATTTTCGTTCTCGTTATTGTGAATAACGACCAGTCCGATCTTCCACAAACCCCGACACTATACAAATTTGAAGATAACCTCATCGAGTCAACCATTTCTTAGACGGACGTTACGTCCTATGGGTCCAAGCTCAGGACCAAGTCCTTCTAGGGGACCTCTTCCTTTACCGTTGGGTGGGGTTATAAGAACGGACCTCTTTGGGTACCTGTCTCCTCGTGCCACCCGATGTTAGATACCGCAACGTTCTCAGTCTGTACTGAATCGTTGATTTGGTCATACAAAGTTGAAGATAGTCCCAGGTTATTTGTTTTATTTGTACATACGGAAGTTGATTCTTTACCTCATTGATACCCAGGGAGAATATTATTATTCTAGTGTCACATATTTTAACACATATGTTTTTACGAACAGTGTCATAATAAATTCCTCCCTACTTACAGGTTAGTCACTTCTTAGTAGTCTACTTACCGACTTGTACGTATTTTAACTTATAATACGTCGGTAATTTTATACAATTAATCTCTATATATAAAGTCCACTAAGTCACAAAGACGTACCATACCAACTCATTCTTTTGGTTCTACGTATAACACATATACGACACGACACAAATCAGTGAGTCAACACAGAGTGAAAATACATATAGACAGATAATACTTCTATTATTTTTATTTCCCTGTATACTTGTATGATTACTCTCACTCACTACACCAATATCTCTTTTTCACTCTCTAGACCCATCTTTCTTTTCCACCTTCACAGGTTCATTCTACCCTTTTACATCTTGTAAGACACGAAGTTTCTTTATCTCATAGATACATGTTTTTTTGAATTTAATACTTGTTTTTAATTATCACACTATTAGTACCGATGGTAGAGTCAATAACAATTATTGAATCAAGGGAAGTCAGTGGACCTAGACTAGGAACGGAACAGAGTACCCTTATCTCTTGTAAAAAGAAAGTCGACAATCATGTTTGAAGTCAAAGTGAGGAATATGAAGAAATACCTTCCTGGAAAATTCCGTCTAAAGATTAAATTATTTGATAAAAAAAGTAGATAAAACGATTAAAAGTAAGAAGGAGAAAAAGATTTCAATAAAAATAGTAAACTAGTCATCTGCAAATGAAAAGTGTACTGAGTTTAGTCCATCAAATAGACTAAATCAGTCACGAAAATCAAACTAAAAACAAAAATAAAGAAGACGAAGTCAGACTATTTAAAAGAGTTCCCTGAAATTTTTAAACTCTTTACTTATACGAACTAAACCAAAAACCTCCTTTCTACAAACAATCCCAAACACAGTATTCAAGCCTGAACTTTCCTATGTTATCATAATTAAAGTACAGAAATTTAAAGTAATTGTATCATTTTCACTAAATATTCTTAAATCCCTCTCATTTAAAATTTAACAATGATTTTTCGGGGATGATTTGCTTAGCGGTCAGATCCAACCTACGTCCACGTCCTACGAACCCCGACTACGTGACCCTACTGGACCTCCCTACCACAGCCCCCCTCCACCCTCCCCCCAAGCCCTGACCCTTGTGCACATGTGGGCACCACCTAAGTACAACTACACACCGTTTTGGTTATGTTGTAACATTTCATTTTATTATTAATATTTTAATTAATTAATTAATTTTTTATATTTCCTAGGATTCCTTCGAGATGTTACGTTTCTTGTTGTATAGAAAATTTTATATATTTAATTCTGTCTAAACCTAAAAAGAGGTCTTATTAGTCATTATAGTGGAAATGAGTGTAAAAAGTACAAATGAACTTATTTTCTCTTACCACTACCTTAATATACTTGTTTTTCTAAAAATAGGTACGGTATCGGGTGACAAAATCGTTAAGTCTAATAGTTACTAATTATACTCAAAATTAAAACAACAATGAAAGTAAAATATCCTACCAATGGTACATATTTTACACTCTAACTGTACGTATGTGATTCTTGGATGACATATGGAGTCCTTTGAGATGAGTCACGAGACACCACTGGGTTTACCCTCTTCCTTTAGGTTTTTCCTCCCCTATATACATATACATATCGACTAAGTGATACGACATGTCTACATGTGTCGTAACATTTCGTTGATATAAGGTTATTTTTAATTAATTTTTACTTTGATCTCGGATAATATGTCTCACTTTATTCGGTTTTTCTTTTTGTGGTCATGTCATATGATTGTGTATATATACCTTAAATCTTTCTACCATTACTATTGGGAGATACGCTCCGTCGTTTTCTCTGTGTCTACATATCTTGCCTGAAAACCTGAGACACCCTCTCCCTCTCCCACCCTACTAAACCCTTTTACCGTAACTTTGTACATATGATAGTCCATTCTTTGTTTAGCGGTCAGATACAAGCTACATCCTACGTCCTACGAACCCTGACAACGTGCCCCTACTAGGTCTCTCTACTATACCCCACCCTCCACCCTCCCCTCAAGTCCTAACCCTTGAGTACATGTGAGCACCGACTAAGTACAGTTACATACCGTTTTGGTTATGACATAACATTTCCTTTTATTTCATTTTGAATTTTAATTTATTTTTTTCTTACTTTTTTTTTTTCTTTCCTGAAGTTTTTGTTTGTTTGTCTTTCATTGTATACAATGAAGGGGTTTAAAGATCCAAATTTGAATTATACTACTATAAACCTCCACCCGGGAAATCTTCACTCATTTCGTACTCCCGTCTAGGGAGTCTTTACCTAATCATGGAAGTACTTTCTTCGGACAGAATTGGAAAGATGGTTCACACCTGTGTCTCCTTCTGACGACAGATACTTAGACTTCGTCCGAGAGTAGTCTATGGTTTAGATGGTAACGAAACTAGGACCTGAGGAGTCGGAGGTCTTGACACTCTTTATTTAAAGAGGACAATTATTCGGTGGGTCAGATGTCATGAGACTATGTCTTTAAGTTTGACTGATTTTGTGATGGGTGGGATGAGGTACCTTAAGTTTCCGCTACAATAGAGTTTAGTTCGAAACGAAAGAAGTTCTTTTAATTTAGACGAATAGATGTATAAATAAGATATGTTAAGTCGGTATTTCGTCTGAGGAATGTGTATTTTAGACGTAAGGGGTCTTACATGTAACTTCTGAGACGACGTTATAAAAATGTTCGATCTTCTTTAAAGGACTGGACTCCTTACACCCATATAACATCCCTCAGTTTACAAGATTATTATCTTTATTCTAAAAGAAGTACTTTAAGAGTTTGTGGTTCTGTATAGGATGACGTCGAGTCTGTACAACTAATATAACGTCACACTTACTTTTCTTTTTATAATAAAACAAATTCGCTTACTTGGGTGATGTGACTTCCTAAAGATTAGTATTTGATTATTGATTAATATTGATTAGAATTTGATTAGATTAGTATTTGATTAGTATTGAGGGGTCCGATTTCCTGAAACGTCAGAGAGATATATACTAGTGTGATTGTGAGCCAATTAAACATATTACGTAATTTAACAAACGAACTCAGAAAAAAAAAAAAAAAACGTTTTCAGAATCGTATCTTTTTATTTTCACTGTTGTCCAAGTAATGTGAAAAGTTCAGTTACTAATTACAAATCTTACTTTCTTATCAAATATAGTATCATTAATGACAGATAAAGACAAGACAGAGAAATGTTTTATGTGTTGATGTAAGTCAGAACGAAATACGACATATCACTTAGATACTTTTGAAACCGTCTTATCTTTTTCGAAAGTGAAATTAAGGATATCTTATCGTTGCAGATTATGTATGAATTCTTGGTACTTAGAATTTTATAGACCAGTCTTTTTTCAGATGGTTTATTAAAACAATGTCTTATAATTTTATTGACAAAGGTGTTGTATACGTATACATCCCTCCCTGTACCCACCCTCCATGTACCATTAAAACTGTAAACTGACGAACGATCCCACGACTAACCTGGTCACTACATCCACAACTTATTTCAGATTTGAGTGGTACATTATAAATATCTACCCACTGTCTTGAAACCAAGAGAGGAGAGGGTGTCCCTCAGAACACGATAACAGTCAAGTGTTTCAAAGTTCACTATCGAAAGTGAGGATAATCTTAACAGATTCAGGTATAACGTCTGACTTTTGAATCTTGTTCCTTACTAGACCTGTTTTTACCCATAGAAAAAAACGTAGAACTAGTAGAGAAAGTAAAGGTCGGTCCGTGATCAGGATTACTTCAGTAGTCAAAGAATGAATGTTTTTCGTTTTTGACGAACCAAAAGGCTCCAATTTTCTAGTCTAGTCTACCTATTTCAACTTAAAAGGTTATGTACTAAAAAATCTTTATCAAAGTCAAGGGTAGTGTCTTATCAGAAAATTCCCCTTTTACGTACTATATCAACTATAGAAAGTCACACAGAATTTTCGGCGTGCACTGACGTTGAAAACCTTTTTACTTTTTAGTTAGACTAAGCAAACAATTTTACATAAAAGAAAGGATGTTTATATGAATTAGATAAGGATACAAACGACATTACATGATATTTATTGTTCCTTAACAATACCACTACGTTTATATCGAAATTTGTTGTAATTTCTTCAAAATCTTTTAGACTGAAACGTTATCTGTATAGTAGACATACTTTTTTTTAGGTGAGGAATATTCTCGTTTTACCAAATGAATCGAGTCCAATAAAATGACACTTTGGTTTTAGAAAGAACTTCGTATCATTTTAGGGTGTATGCACTGATTCGAGAAAGGATTTTTATCTTCACCAAAGTTAATTTAATAGTCACTCCGTTATTAGTCTTGTAAGAATCTCAAGTCCTTGTAGTATACTAGATACACTTCCTTCTAAAATTTTTATCTTTAAACCCGAGTTCTCTCTGTCTGATAAGGGTCTCGTAAACAAATACTTGTCTCACAACTCCCCCTTGTAAACTGAATGAGAGGAGTCCGGAGTCAAAAACAAAACTCATACACATGTGTGTAAATACGGATGTTCAAACACACACACGAAAAAATAGAACATCCAAAATGAAGTCAAGAGTGTCTAGTCTTTACTTGTGAAAGACTACATAAATTGTCTCTATAAAATAAAATACTCTCGACGTTTTAATGTAATTTTTCTTTATTGGTAGAAAAAAATAAGTCAACTGACGTAGTCTTGGGAAACGTTTACTGATTTTGTAGGTACCGAAAAGACTACTTCGTAGACTTGAATAAGGACAAAAACTCATACCGTAAAACGACATTACAAACATCATAATATCATGTAATTGATAATCTGTTCAATCTATATGACCACTTTAGGTAAAATGCACATCTTTCTCTCACTCTAATTAAGTGAAAGTTTCATTACTCATATTACGTGATCCTAATAACTAGTCATCTATAATATACAGGTAATTTTTATCCTTTCTTCTAGAAGACTCATTACCATCATCTTTAATATATTAAGTATCTGTTTAGGTAATTTAATTTTTCTTTAGTCAATTGGTAAAAGTGACAAGTAAAAGGATACCACAAATAAAAGTGTTAATTAAACTAAGTGAGTTCACGTGTAAGTCACACTGAACAACCCCTTAATCACGGTGTGTAAAAACAAAGACTGTCACATTCAGGATCCTTTGTTGTCGTAACATTAATATAGTTCACGGCAAGTCTTTCTTTACAGAACCCTTTTACAAAAGACCCTTCTTGTCTTAAGATTCTTGTGGTGTTTAAAAGGACACTTAAATCTCCTTGTACTTTTATATAAAGTCCGAATGTCGTTTCTGTAATTATGTCGTAAATCTTTGTTTTGTGTCCGAGTCGTTGTAAACATGTAGTCCGTCATTCGTCCTGATGGAATCTATAAGAAAGACTCTACTCAGAATTCTCACTCAAGACGATTTCCCGATAAATAAAAGGTGTGAAGAGTCCTCTTAATAGACATTTCCTTGTATCATTCAACGGTATCAAATAAACATTTTGGGGATTTTATCTTAACCGTCTCTGACTTAAAGATTTACTCTTTCCTATCAAGGTTTTCTGACCTAAAGTTACATTGATATAATCTGTCGTAGAGGAGTCCAAAGTGAGAAGAACTAGTATGATATACGACGAAGGTTTCTTTCCGTAAATATTCTGACAATGAAATCTTTTCACATCCTCCAAGACTTTTTGGTATCCATCGAAGATACGTAATTTTCATTGTAGAATACAATCGAAATAAACAAACAAAAATCTGAACTTTTTGATCAATTTTGTAGGTTCTAGAGGTGTATATTAAGAGTGTATGGATATACTTTAACTATAAGTCCGATGAAGATACTCCAATAATAACGTATAATTATTGGATAATAGGAGATACTTTAATATATCTCGATGGACTCTAATTGTAATTTAATTCACACGAAAGTAAACAACATGGGACCGAATAAGACAGAAAGGTCGAAAGAAGGATCATCGAAACCTGGTATGAAACGACTTTAATTATGTTGATGATTTAATTCGAAGATGAAGAAACCATAATATCCCGAAGGAAGGAAACTCTAAATGTAAAAGTCGAAAATTTTCTCTCTTGTTTATAAAATGACGAAATATGGAGTTACAATATTTAGAGTGTCGTTAAGAAAATCTTGACTAAAACAATTGAGAGAGTATCAAATTTATAAATTTGTATCGTTCAAATAATATTTACGACTACCATCCTATAAAACATATTATTTCTCAAAATGACCCGAAACAGAGACCAACAACGTCCCAACCCCCCTTAAAGATATACGAATCATAAAAGTCTCGTCACAAAAACAATAAGTAATTAGAGAATCTCGTGTGGACTTAAATACGATTATTGCACTGAGTTCTACCCGAAGGTCTGTCGAAGTCTCATCCTGACCAGTGATCTTTCTGGATAGTACATTAATCTTCAAACTCTAAAACTCGGTCAGGTTTGAGGTCCCCAATTTCTGAATAAGGATAGTATATCAGTTTCTAAATTAGTTAGTACAGATACATTACCTTATAGTCGATGGTGAGACCTGTAACTCCGAGTCTCCTCGAAGGACCAACTACTCATGTAACTACAGTGTCCTCCTACTGAACAGGACTGAAGTGTCTCTTCCCATACTTTCGAGACACAAGACCAGGGAGGGTCTAGAAGGACGTATAAAGAAAAGTAAACTAAAGAGGACCAAATATAGATATATTATTTTTACATGAGTACTCAAAACGTGGAAGGTCTCAAGACTCTTAACGTGATGTTTAATAACTTAGGTTATCTCTGAGATCCCTTGGGAATCTCAAACATCGGACACAAAACTTCACGACAACCCCAGGGGTGAACACAGACTATAGATTTCAATTCCGTCAGAGCAATCCATTGTACGGGAACTTGAACGTCACAGGTGTAATAGATGGTAACCAATCACTGTTTTGACTAAACGTCATATGGTCAGTCACAACTTTACTCACATTACGTGTCCTTGACAATTTGTTTATGTATTTTAAGACCACTCCTCCCCAAATGAAATAAAGTGTCTCTGTATAAAATTAACATGACTTTCCTATTTAATATCACTTCCTATCCTTTATTATTACTTTATTAAAAAAAATTACGATTGCTCGGTAAAAGGTCCGTCATGAGTTTACTCTTAGTACTTTCTTAAATCTAAAGAGGGACTCACTACGTTTTCTATAAGTCTCCGTCTGAAAAGTAGTTCTACCTACTTATTAACCTATGAGTATACGTTTATTTACCTAGTAAAGGAATCGTTACGTTTTTTATCGAGTTTTAACTGGAACGTGGATGTACTTTTTAAACTTTGAAACGTTAAATATGTTCTTTTGTTTCTTCTTGTGAACATTGGTACTAAATATCTGTAAAGAGGTTTCTTCTGTATGCCTACCGATTGTTTGTGTACTTTTCTACGAGTTGTAGTGAGTAATAGTCTCTTTACGTTTAGTTCTGGTGTTACTCCATGGTAGAGTGCGGTCAGTCTTACTGACGCTAGGCTTTCAGATGTTCGTTATTTACGACCTCTCCCACACCTCTTTTCCCTTGGGAGAAAGTGACAACCACCCTTACGTTTGATCATGTCGGTGATACCTCTTGTCACATCTCTAAGGAATTTTTTAACGTTTATCTTGACGGAATACTGGGTCGTTAGGGTGACGACCCGTATGTGTGGTTACTTTGGTCTTAACTTTCTCTGTGTACATGGGGTTACAAGTAACGTCGTGACAAATATTATCGGTCCTGTACCTTTGTTGGATCTACAGGTAGTCGTCTACTTACCTATTCTTTCGACACCATGTATATGTGTTACCTCATAATGAGTCGGTAATTTTTCTTATGTAAATTTAGTCAAGATTACTCTACCTACTTTGACTTCGGCTAATATGTCTCACTTCATTCGGTCTTTCGTTTTGTGGTTATGTCATATGATTGTGTATATATACCTTAAATCTTTCTACCATTACTACTGGGACATACGTTCTGTCGTTTCCTCTGTGTCTACACATCTCGCCTGAAAACCTGAGACGCTCTCTCCCTCTCCCACCCTACTAAACCCTCTTACCGTAACTTTGTACATATGATAGTATATTCTTTGCTTAGCGGTCAGATACAAACTACGTCCTATGTCCTACGAACCCCGACCACGTGCCCCTACTAGGTCACCCTACCACACCCCACCCTCCACCCTTCCCCCAAGTACAAACCCTTGAGTACATGTGGACACCACCTAAGAACAGCTACATACCGTTTTGGTTATGTCATAACATTTCATTTTATTTCATTTTTATTTTTAATTTTTTTTTTTTATTATTATAACTCTATGTTGGGGTTTTCATACGAAACGTGTTCTTGTTTATTNACCGTTTTGGTTATGTCATAACATTTCATTTTATTTCATTTTTATTTTTAATTTTTTTTTATTATTATTATAACTCTATGTTGGGGTTTTCATACGAAACGTGTTCTTGTTTATTTGATCAACTAGAAACACTTTTAATTCATGAAGAAGTGAAACTTTCGATAACAATTTATTCTCTTAATTGTCTGTCCAGTGTCTACCACTCTTATAAATGTTTACTCTAACCATTTCTAGGATATAGGTCTGAGATATACTGTTGTAGTAGTTTTGAGTTAGTATTTTTTGTTTGTTGGGTTAATTTTTTCCCTTTTATATATTTCTCTGTGAAGGGGTTACTTCTATCTATATATTTTACCGTTTACACATGAACTTTTTACGAGTCGTAGAAACAAGTAATCTTATTACTTTTACTTTTGATATTAATTTATGATGGTGTGATGACTTTAATTTCTTTCGTCACTTTTCTGTACGACTTATCATATTCCTTGTTGACCTTTACAGTCTGTAACGACCATCCTTACGTTTTACCATCAGTAAAACCTTTTATAAAACTGACAAAGAATATTTTAATTTTTTACAAATAGTAGATTAAGTTGTCAGACGTAATTACTAATGACTTCACTTTACTTTGTAGTGTACTCGAGTTTTTTGACACGAGTTTATAAAGATCACCTAAATAAATATTAGTGTTCTCGATTTTTGTTGTGTTTATAAGAAGTTCACAGTTCATTTATTTGACACCATATATGTCTGTTACCTTAACTTTTAACGTTACTTTTGACTTTTCCTTACTTATTCACAAAGTATGTGATGGTTGTTTCTATTTAATGTCTATGTCGTAAGATTCATTTTCTTCAGACAGAACCTTTCTATGCATAAGACCCTAAGGTTAATAACAAATCAAAATTTTGATTCTGAACTGTAAAACTCTTGTCTCAATACAAGTAATGATTGTCCTTCTCAGTCTAAAGGGTAGATGAAGGCTGAGGATGTATACGTATCGGAGGGGGTGATGAGTGTTGTGGGCATTCTCACCATGTAAGCAATGTTACCTACTTAGATATAGCTGTGTAGTAACTATTGGGATTAAGACATCGAAGGTAATACCAAGTGAGAACCACAAGTTGTCTTAGTTGTAAGATTACTAAAACTTTTTACTTATAATGTACATACGTCATAACACCATAGTATATCTCATCGTCAGGTGTCGGAAAAGCCTTGATCCCTGATCAAAACGCCTTCTGTCAAAAAGGTGGCTGGTCACACTCCCCACTAAAGTCCCACTATGTTCATGTAATGTAAATAACACACAAAATAAAGATAATAATAATGTAGTCGAGGTAGAGTCCAGTAGTCCGAAATCTAGGGTCTCCAACCTCCGGGGACTGTAACTCATGAAACTGAAGGAATTCTTACTAGACACGAGACGGATAAATAGAGGGGTGGAGGGGATACTAAGGAAAATACACTACAAGACCTTTTCTGTTTACCTCCAAATATGTATAATTCATCTCAAAACCTCTGTACTAAAATATTTCATCATAGTTTTAATATTAGTATTTTTGTTCATTAGCATTAGTATTAGTATTATGATGGTGGAACTAAACATATTATATATACTAGTTGTTAAAAAAAATAAAAACACTAGTGTAAATGAGAAGTACGGAGATCTTTAAACACATACATAGACTTAGTAAAAACGAAATTGTCTTGAGGTGATATTTCAGTTGTTCAACGAAGGTGACGAAATAAAGGTATTAAATTGACACGTTAGATAGTGGATCATCTGAGAGTATAGTAATTGTCACTAAATATCTTGATGGTCTTTATTTCTATCTTGAGTATAGTAGTGATACAGGATAAAAGGGTAACGTACTGTTGATTTTCATGGATTTGTAACTCTTGTTTTCAATATAAAAGTGAACTCATTTTGTATTTTACGGTGTGTGTGTTTCGTGGATTAAATCCTTTGTAATTTAATTATGAACGACGGGATTCGTTCATATTTTTAAACCCTTTATTACGGTATTGTATCCGATCCATCTTTGATTTCTTAGAAAAAATTCAGGTATATATACCCGATTGGAGACGCACTGGATGAGGGACTTCGGTATACGTAATATTATATAAAAGTGTTACAGTCTAAAAGTTATAGTATATCCAATAATCTTAAACACAACCGTTTTTAGGTTTGTAAACTCTTGTATGATTTCTTTTATTAAACTCTTCTCTCATTTCACTCAAATAATAGTACATATCAACATTGGTCAAGTCAAAAATAGATAAGAGTCGATATACCGAATATTCTAAAATCGGAACGGAGACTAAAAAATTTAAACAGGTATGAAATCTTTATATCAACAGTGTATCCTTTTTTTTTAATCTACCTTGTATATACGTATACCGAATGTAAAGAAGTTTATCTAAAGTGTTTACCGAAAGATCGTTTTCGATCTTTTCACGTACTTATAAATGTATATGTACTTATGTTTATTGTGACCATGTAGATATAACGTATACAAACGTAACTAAAAAGGGTATTCGTAGATATTCTAAAGGTATTACTACAACAAAATTTCTATTATCCTTCGTTTGTGAATGATCGTTACGTTAATTTAGTGGTTAGTGCTACTATGGACTTGTATGGTAAACTGTTGTGTTGTAACAATGGTCCCTTGATAAGGTTGTAGACGTCGAGACTTCAATTAGTACTGAGGCCGTTCTCGTAGGAGGATTACACGACGTACTCTCTCTGTGATTAATCAATAATTCACGGGACTATAGTATGTCCCGACCACGAAGACAAAGTGTAGTTGACACCATCACGTCTCGTCGTCGTCACCGTCATCGGCGTCGTCGGTGTGGTTTGTACCTTGCACTACCCTCTGTGCACCTGGTTTTGAGACTCTCCTGACGACAAACCTTGACCATGAATTTCACAAATTATTTACCCTTAGTCAGGAGTAAAATGACTACCTACCCGAGATGACCGTTGAACGGTCTCCACAAAAAGAGCAAACGTGACTTCCCTCCGTTAAAAGGGAACTCGTCCCTCCATACTCGAAAACTATGAGGAAGAACTCAGTACCACCCTATCCTATACGATTCTAGTCATGAAGGGTCGTCGAATTAGAAGTGTTATTTACCGTATTAGGTCATAATGGCTACAAAGGAAGTTAGTACTGTGTTGTTATTGGTGGGAGCTCTTATGAATTTATCCACTTAGTCTGATAGTATTACTATCATACGAAGGGCTTTTTATGACAGTGAGTTAGGAAGATGTTCTAAAGTCAAGTCAAGTCAAGTCAAGTCAGCGAGTCAGTACAGGTTGAGAAACACTGGGGTACCTGACCTCTTACTGTCCGAAGGAGCAAGAAGTGTTTGAGGGCCTTGAACGAGTCTGAGTACAGGTAGTTCAGCCACTACGGTAGGTTGGTAGAGTAGGAGACAACAGGGGAAGACGGAAATTAGAAAGGGTCGTAGTCCCAGAAAAGTTTACTCAGTCAATAAGCATAGTCCATCGACTTCATAACCTTGAAGTCGAAGTCGTAGTCAGGAAGGTTACTTATAAGTCCTGACTAAAGGAAATCCTACCTGACCAAACTAAGTTCCTTGAGAGTTCTCAGAAGAGGTTGTAGTGTCAAGTTTTCGTAGTCAAGAAGTCACGAGTCGAAAGAAATATCAAGTTGAGAGTGTAGGTATGTACTGATGACCTTTTTAGTATCGAACCTGATCTGTCTAACAACAACCGTTTCATTAGAGAGGCGAAACATTGTACGACAGATCCAACCAGTATCAAAAAGAAGGTGTCTCGTTCGTAGAAAATTAAAGTACCGACGTCAGTCGTAGATGTCACTCAAACCTCCGGTTCTTTTATGTCAGACAGTGACAAATGTAACAAAGGAGTAGATAAAGGGTACTTCACTACCCTGACTTACGGTACTATAATCAAAAGACTTACAACAAAATTCGGTCGAAAAAGTAAGAGGAGGAAGTGAAAGTATTTCTCAGAGGAATCAAGGAGAAGTTGAAGACGGTATTTCCAGTACAGTAGACGTATATACTCCAAAAACTCTAAAGAGGACCGTTAAAACTAAGGTAGAACACGAATTAGGTTGGACCGTAAAACGTACTCCGTAGGAGGTATATTCAATTTTTTCGTCCCACTGTTATATGTCGGAACTGTATGAGGAAAGGGTCAAACCTCGGTCAGACAAAGTACAGACCAAGATTGAGAACGAAGAACTGGACGTATGTCTAAAGAGTCCTCCGTCTATTTAATCAGACCGTAAGGGTAGAGAAAGTCTTAAAAGGTGCCAAACAACACTAGGTGTGTCAGTCTCCGAAACCGTATCAGTTATTTCGTTTTCATCTACAAAAGACCTTGAGAGAACGAAAAAGATACTAGGTCACCTACAACCGTTAAACTAGAGACCAAGGAGAAGGAAAAGATTTAGGTCGAACTTGTAAACCTTCAAGTGTCAAGTGTACGACAATTTCGGAACGAACCTCTAAGAACTCGTAATGAAACGATCACACACTGTACTCACATTGACACGTCATCAAAGTCGTAAGAAACCGTAACGGAAAGAAACTCTAACCTTACTTTTGACTGGAAAAGGTCAAGACACCGGTGACGACTCAAAAGGTTTAAACGACCGTATAACTCACATCGTGAAAGTGTTGTAGTAGAAAATCCTAAACTTTATCGAGTTGACCTTAAGATAGTGGAGGTGATCGAAACAAGTGTCGCACTACGAAGGATTCCGGGTAAACTGAAGTGTAAGGTCCACAGACCGAGTGCTCACTCGTGTGGTAGTACCAATAGACCCAGTAATTATAGAAAAAAAACATATTAAGAAGACACATATGAACGGTGGAGAAGAATTATAGAAAACGAAGACAATGTAGGTATGGTGTCCTGATATAGGGATAATAATCCAGTTATATGGATAACAATCTGTAAACCTTTTAGTCTTCTCAAGTGTTTACTTTTATTTTTAAAGGTTATTCTCGGTCGGTTTCTTTGTGTTACAATCTTAGAACCATTCGTATAGAACAAAAATAAAATTGGAAGTCTTTATACATTCGAAATGACTCCCGAAAGTCACACAGTCGGTGAGAAGATTCATAAATTATATATAATAGAATGAATCTAGAGTGTTGTTGAGATATTTTATCAATGATAATAATAAAATAAACATAATAAAATAATAATGATAAAACGTATAGTCACTTGATCTCGTGTATCTTTGAACCTGTAAAGGGTACTTGCGTACTTTGAACCTATCTTGTACCTAAACTTTAGGGTGTTCCTCTAGAACGTTTATATAAAACCAATCGGTTTTTGAAACAAACTCAATAAGACATTCTACAATGACTTAACCACTTGGGCTATACGGATGGACACGCCCAATGTCAGGTAGATCAGTATTTCTCAGACTGTGCTGAATCACTGAGTTGTTGTCGTTATCGTTGTTGACTCTATTGGTGAAGGGGGAGTGGGGTTCGTTACGGTTCCGGTTGTACTGTTCTTGGATTAGAAAGGGTCTCAAGATAAGTTCATAAGGGTGTTAAGGACGCCGACGGATTTCACCAGGTAACTCAGTCCAGAGGAACTACGAACGACGAAATGAAGGACTTACTCTCGTTCTTGAGTCCGAACAAAAGACGAAGACGACCTGTCGAGATGTGAAAACCAAAGAAAGTCGTTATAAGCACCAATGGGAAATTCATTTGGATACCAAAACACAGACACATAAGACTCTAGTCGGTGTTGTAAGGTTACCGATCTCATTAACGATCCTTCTGTCTCCTTTAGTCTCGGTGGACTATCGAAACATATTTGGGAGGCGACACTCCGACATACACTATGTCGTCAGAGAGTCCTTCACTCTCTTCTATTAGTAAAGATCAGAGTAGAAGGAAAGAAGATTCTAAGCTAACGTGAACCTCTGACAGTGACAGAAAAAGTCTTCAAGACCCAACGGACTCCGGGAGTCTGTAAAAATTAGGGAAACTTGTAGTTTTTCCTTCTCTAGTCCTAGGACGGGACGGGGAAAGGAACTTTTCTAGGAATCCGAAATTCTTTTATCACTACCTTTTCTTACGTACCCCGGAGATTAAAATTGATAGGTTATCTCGAATTATTTTTATAGTAAAAACAGTCACTGCAGAAGATCCGTCGGAAATCCCAGTAACACTCGTGAAGAATTATCGTAAGGTACACCAGAGGTGCAACGGGTTTAGTGAACATAATAAAACGAAGACACAAACAAACGTAAAAGAAAATCGCATACAGATCTCCGTCAGAAGAAGACTCCGTTGATGCCGAGAACGACGGATTCATCATCCGAAGTACTTACATCTTGATGGACGTTTATTTTAGACTAATTCTCGGGTATAGGTCCTATGTATTTCTTGAGTATTTGAGTCGTTGTTGTGTTTCAGGTTATCCGTTTCCAAACTTACCTGTAAAGTAGTTTTTCTATATACCTACAGTTTATTCATGTAGGTTTTCTCGACCTATAACAGTAATTCGTTTATGTCTAACTTTGATGTTACTCTAGATATAGAAAAATCTTATCGATTTTAAATTTTTCGACTCTAACAACCATACTTAAACACGGTATATCTAAAGAGTATGTAGTGAATACCCTTGTGTATTTTCCGATGGTCAAGTCAAGTCAGAGAGTCAGCACAGGTTGAGAAACACTGGGGTACTTAGCGTCGTGTGGTCCGGAGGGACAGGTAGTGGTTGAGGGCCTCAAGTGAGTCTGAGTGTAAGTAGCTCAGGCACTACGGTAGGTCGGTAGAGTAGGAGCCAGCAGGGGAAGAGGAGGACGAGGGTTAGGGAAGGTCGTAGTCTCAGAAAAGGTTACTCAGTCGAGAAGTGTACTCCACCGGTTTCATGACCGCAAAGTCGAAGTCGTAGTAAGGGAGGTTTCTTTAGGGTCCCGACTAGAGGAAGTCTTACCTGACCAACCTAGAGGAACGTTAGGTTCTCTGAGAGTTCTCAGAAGAGGTTTTGGTGTTAAACTTTTGTAGTTAAGAAGTCGTGAGACGAAAGAAGTGTCAGGTTGAGAGTGTAGGTATGTACTGGTGTCCTTTTTGGTATCGGAACTGATCTGCCTGGAATCAGCAGTTTCATTACAGAAACGAAAACTTATATGATAGATTCAACCAGTATTGAAAAGAAGGTTCCTCATTCGCAGAAAATTAAAGTACCGACGTCAGTGGTAAACGTCATTAAAACCTCGGGGGGTTTTATTTCAGACTGTGACAAAGGTGACAAAGGGGTAGATAAAGGGTACTTCACTATCCTGACCTACGGTACTAGAAGTAAAAGACTTACAACTCGAAATATCAGTGAAATTTTTTGTCAAACTTTTAAAGAAATTTTCAATTCGTAGGTAGTTGATATACAGGGTCATTAAGGTAATGATACATAAATGTATTCTCTTTACTTTCGTATATAGGAAAGGACGGAGGAGTCAATAGGGAGACTTATGAGAGTACCTGGTTATTCCTTATAGGATGGGAAAGGGTCATACCATCCCTTACTTAGAAGATAAACACGATTCAGCCAGACTTAATCAGATAGTGATTTCTTTCAAGTGGACGTTTCGTCCTTTGGACCCAAGTTAGGGACACAACCCTTCTAGGGGACTTCCTCCCGTACCGTTAGGTAAAGTCATAAGAACGGACCTCTTAGGGTACCTGTCTCTTCGGACCACCCGATGTTAGGTACCCTAGTTTTTCAGTCTGTACTGACTCACTGATTGTGGGTGTTTCTTTCTAATTCAATGAAATCAATTTTATTGAAATAATTTCATTTTAAAAACTTCGTATTGTACATCTCTATACTCACACATTTATTTAAGTCTTTATTTTACATAGGACGTGGACTTTCTTAATAGGAGTACAAGGAACTAAGGAATGGATGGTTCTATTGGTGACAGAATTAAAATTTTTAGTATGTAATCAAACAGACAGAAACTTAAAAAAATCGAGTCCCGTTATATACTACTTCTCTTTAGAGTTGCCCAAGTTCCGTTGATAGATCTCTCTGTCTGTGTTTCCGTCCTTCCATCCTCTTATCTAAACTGGACTCTTAAAACCGATCCCTTCTTACCATTCCAACAATGATCTTGAACTTTACCTAACCTTAGTATTTTTTTCTTTTTTTATGTATATTTTGTAAACTCTCTTGCCTGGACGGTTTGTTTTGTGTTCAGACTTGATTTTTCAGAACAATAACGAGTTTCGAATTGGAAGTATGTTGTCCGGAGTTCACTCAACTCTTTCGACGAGTCGTTGGTTGGTCGAGTAAAAGGTGTGACGAATAAAATCTACCTCGGTTCCTTTGTTTACAGAGTCTGACATTTCTTAGGTGGATGTTACGTCCTCTGGATCCAAGTTAGGGACCCAACCCTTCTAGAGGACCTCCTCCCGTACGGTTGGGTGACGTCATAAGAACGGACCTCTTAGGGGTACCTGTCTCCTCGGACCGTCTGACGTTAGGTGTACCAACGTTTCTCAGTTTGTACTGACTCGCTGATTCGTGTCATGTCGTACTTTTTGATTTGTTATAGGAACGTTACTTTAGCTCATAATTCTTCTCACCTGTTCACTCGTTTTAATCCAGACGAAATATCTTGTAAAGAGTGAAAGTCTCATTCCTTAGGAGTGTAAAAGACAAGTTACCCTGTAACCTTTATGTCCACGGACACTGATGAAACACCATAAGTAAGAAGGAAAAGGGTGAATTTTTACAAATAACAAACAGAAGAGGAAGTCAGTCAGTCAAGTCAGTGGGTCAGCACAGGCTGAGAAACACTGGGGTACCTGACGTCGTGCGGTCCAGAACAACTTAATGGTGAAAAGTCATAGGTGATATCATATTACCCTTTTATCGAACAGAAACTCAAGTAGTTAGAGATCTGGATCTCTGTGACAAAGGTTTGAATATATCTCCTGTTACGTGTTGTATTCTGGGTCTCTAGGACCTGAAACTTGAGGTTGAGAACTGACCTAGCTGAAAGCTAACTGACCCAAGAAAACCCTTCCCGATTTACACAACATTCACATCTCTCTTTCTTTACAACCTTATAAATCACCTCAGTCCCCTTAAATGACACTGTCTCTGTTTAAACGGTTTGAAAGGTAGACTGTAGGTTCAAAGAAATGAGAAAAACCTCCCCAGTATATCGTTTCGAACCGATTACCGTCCACCACCCCTTCTGTACACAGTGAATTGAAAAAGTAACAACTCCACTGACTCGTTTGAAAAAAGTGTACCATGTCAATGTATTACTACCTTAGTGATAGTTTGACCCAAGGACTCCTTGAGATCTTTCACGTTGGAAAATAAAACAACTCTGCGACTTTGAACCTTCAATCCACAGTGGTGTCATGATGAATCGGACTTCACTTCAACGAGTCAGTACAACTTGAGAAACTCTGGGGTCCCTGACATCGGATGGTCCGAGGTAGGTACTCTAAAAGGTCCGTTCTTATGACCTCACCCAACGGTAAAGGAAGAGGTCTCCTAGAAGGACTGGGTCCCTAGCTTGGGCCCAAAAGACGTAACGTCCGTCTGCGAAAATGGTAGACTCGGTGGTCCCTTCATCATGGCTTACACAGGAGGTACCGTTACTCTAAAGACGGACCGTTAAAAAGTCTTGAAAGGTTCTTTCGTAAAAAAGGTTCTACAAATATTGGGTTAGGAGAGGGACGGGAATCCCTACAGACTTACTCTACTTTCACTCACACCTAAATAGTAACAACAATTCAGCGATTCAGCACAGGCTGAGAAACGCTGGGGTGTCTGATGTCGTGCGGTCAGAAGGGACAGAAAGTGATAGAGGGTCTTAAACGAGTTTGAGTACAGGTAACTCAGTCACTACGGTAGGTTTGTAGAGTAGGAAACAGTAGGGGAAGAGAACGGAAGTTAGAAAGGGTCGTAGTCGCAGAAAAGGTTACTCAGTCGAGAAGTGTAGTCCACCGGTTCTTTTGTCTTCCCGTGACGGGAATAAGGGTTTCGAATGTGTAGGACTATTTGACCGTTACGATATACTATATTTAGTCTTCCTCCGTATTTATGTGAGTATAGTTCCATCGGTCTTACGGGGGAAAAATCCCGTCTCTTGGTGGACTAGTTTAACAAGGATCACAGAACTCTATTTGACCAAACAGAAGGACACGGTACACTGTGTCATGAAGTTAAAAAATAATGTTTAACTAGTAAAGAGAACGACCGGGATACTAAAAGATTACTAAAAGTTTCGACAATTGTAACATTTCCTAGTCTTGATCGTAAAAAAGAAAGTTTGTACATAAAGAGAAAAAGTGAATATAAGAATTTATAAAAAAAAATGGTGTGGTCTTACATTCTGGGTTACACGAGTGTAACTCTCTCTCGCACCATATCATTTCTCGTATCTGATAGTCCTAAACTTAAGTACTAGGAGTGAAGACGTCGAGACCCCGTGTTGGACGTTTGTAAACGATAGAAACAAATGTATAGACATTTTATTCAGATTATAATCATGGATGGAGTTCCCGACATGACTCTTAACGTACTCAATTATGTAAATTCTGTAAATATAGTTACAGTTAGTGTACAATTCAAGATATTTACATGGATGAGGTAGTCTCGAACCTAAAAAGAGATATAACAAGTGACTCAATAGGGTCCACTGACCATATACCAGAACACATACCGAGGTCTCTGTTTTTACTTATGTATGTGAATGGTAATATTCTCATTGATAGAAACAGGTGTTTGAACTTTTACTGAAGTCTATACACACTTCTCAGAACGTTTTGTATTTAAATAAGTATCTGAGAAATGTCATTGACGGAACGATCGGAAATTATTGTATGATATTTAGTCGATAAAGTCCATATTAAAAGGACCGAATAGAAACCTTTACAAGACAATGATTCGTCTTTTTAGTTAGGTTATGTCGTGGATAACGGAATCCTACATTTATCACGTCCTATTTATAAACAAACGTTCCGATACTCACTCCGTAATTTTGTTGAGTAGTAGGACTACTCATTATTGACCATTACTAAGAACGATAAAAATACCTTCCCTTTACAGTAACGTAACAAACCTATTCCGAGAACTTCGATTCATGTGTTACAAGTCATAAGTGAAACACAAGATAGGAGAAAAAGAGACTGGTCTGTTTTATAACTTTCGTTTAGTGTGTGTGTGTGTGTATGTGTGTTTGGGTAGTGACAATAACTAGTGACCTGGCAAGGGATCAAATTTTCTGTTTTGTAAACAAAATACGACTACATTCAATTTATTCCTTTGTAGGTAATTGGTAACATTGAAACAAAACAAAGTGGGTGAGAAACGAAGGTGAAATAATACTGAAAGTTGAATTGTTCTCCTACTGTCTTCGTTCCTTCTGTCTTTTACAGTTAAGTAAACTTAAGACTATGAGTAAAATTTGACAACTCTGAATCGGTCTCCCTCCTCTTTTTCTACTCTTTTAATCTCAATTTTAGTCTTCGATTGTTCGAAGTCAGAAAGGGACCGAATTTAAATAAGTCCGATATCGTCTCTGTAATGAAACGGTTGTTTCCAGGTAGATCAGTTCCGATACCAAAAAGGTCACCAGTATAAACCTGTACTCTCAACCTGACACTTCTTTCGACTCGCGGTTTCTTAACTACGAAAACTCGACACCACAACCTCTTCTGGCCTCTTCCGTTACCGTGGGTGAGATCATGAGAACGGACCTTTTGAGGTACCTACCTCCTCACTCCTGAGAACTCTCAGGGAACCTGACGTTCCTCTAGGTTGGTCAGGTAAGACTTCCTCTAGTCAGGACCCACAAGTAACCCTGACTACGACTTCGACTTTGATGTTATGAAACCGGTGGAGTACGTTTCTCGACGGAGTAACCTTTTCTGGGACTACGACCCTCCCTAACCCCCGTCCTCCTCTTCCCCTGCTATCTCCTACTCTACCGACCTACCGTAGTGGGTGAACTACCTGTACTCAAACTCACTTGAGGCCCTCAACCACTACCTGTCCCTCCGGACCGCACGACGTTAAGTACCATAGTGTCTCACCCTGTTCTGACTCGTTGACTTGACTTGACTTGATTTTACTTTGGAGATAATGGTGTCTGTTAATTGTCAAAGATTTAACTCCTAAGACAAATAAACCACGTCGTAAATTCTAAAGAATCCGAAATTTAAGAATCTGGATTTATACGATGGTCATCTTCCCTCTCTTACGTCGGATAAGACACCATGGTTAAACCTTGAATCGACCTTCTGTTTAAGGTTTACTTTCATAGTAAAAGAGTTACGACGAGTACTGAAGTTCCTTTCCACATTAATATTCTTGACCCGATTTATACTTATGATGTATTTTGAAGAACCGACCTTTATCCTCGACGGATGTCTTTTTTTTTTAGTATAAGATTACTTGGAAATAGAAATAAACCTTTTTTTCAACAAATTAACGATTTAACACAGACTGAGACAACACTGGGGTACCTAATTTCGGGTGGTCCGAGGAGAACAGGTACCCTAAGAGGTCCGTTCTTATGACATCACCCAACAATAAAAGAGGAGGTCCTCTAGAAGGACTGGGTCCCTGACTTGGGCGTATAGGACGTAACCGTCAGAAGAAAAGGTAACTCGGTGGTCCCTTCACGATAACCTTTTTCTCTAGTCACAATTAGATTTTGTTAAGGATTTGAGATCACACTTAATACCCCGAAGAGACCACCGAGTCGTCATTTTCTAGGTTACGTCATCTTTACCCAAACTAGGAACATAGTCTTTCTAGGGGACCTCTTTCTTTACCGTTGAGTGAGGTCCTAAGAACGGACCCTGTTCTTCTGTCTCCTCGGACCGTCCGATGTTTGGTACCCTAGCGTCTTCTCAACCTGTACTGAATCGTTGAGTTGTTGGTGTTATACTTAATGTCAATCTCTAAAATTCCGTAGACAATACGTTGTAGATGTTCGAAACCTCTTTGATCCACAAACGGAAAGAAGGAAAATAAATGACTAAAAAGTTCTCAATAAAGATTCAACCGGAGTTCGGTCTGAGACAGTGTGTGTGTGTGTGTTTCTTGTAAAACTTTTCATAAATTAAACGTAAATTTATTTTCCGTAGAATAATTAGTCTTGACTTTCTTAATCCATTCAAAGGAAAGTAGGTTCTACGAAGGTGAGTTCCACGGAGGTTACACGGTTTTCGAGGACAAGTGAAATGAAATGTCTGTACAATGAGTTTTATTGATCTTCGGTCATTAATTAACTGTATAAAGGGGTGAGGTGAACTATAGTTGTCAATAATACGTTGTAAAATTTCGTTTTTCTGTTTAGTTTGTTTTCATTGGTTCATAGCCCAACATATCTCTTATTTACATGATTGAAGATCCAATATTGGCTTCTTGACAAGACCGTTGTGAGTTTGTATGTGTCAGATACACACGTCCATTTCGGACTTTTAATTAATAGTCCATTACTTGTTGGGAAATGAATTTTTTTTTTTTTTAGATTCAGTACTCTTTGTAAATAAATTGTATTAGTTTAAATATTCTATTTTTCACGTTGATATTTGGGAAAGAATTCTTTTAAGTCAACTTACCTAGTAAAGATAAAATAGTCATGTATCCAATCTTTTGAAACGACATCGTTATGGGTTAGGACAAATAATTAATTATTATAAAGTAAAACTTAAAGTCCTTATTGATGTGAAGGTAACGAATAAATCGAAATGAAATCAATGAGAAAGTAAATAAGTAAGTATGTATGTAAGTTATGTATCGTTAGTGGGTTTACTCCGTATATAAGATGTCCCTTTATTAGATCAAATATATGAATGAATCAAAAATAACAACATTATTTTAAAGAGTACATAAACCTTTTCGTATGACTTATCCCGTTACTTTTTTGTACATTATTATTTACTTAGAGTTATCGTCAATTATAAAACGATATAAAAGAAATTATTTTTAATACAACATATTGATATTTCGTTTAATATCTGCAAAGGTTGGGACTTATAAAATAGTATTTTATAAATGATTACATTTATTATTTTCTTAAAGTTTGACTGGTGTTATAGTAATAATATGTATTTTATTAAATGATATCTTATATTTTTGTAAAATTATACCATCGAGATAAAATTCAGAAAAGAACAGCAACAGGTGACCGGTACTTGTGGTCATCTAACGACTTCATACATTAGTAGGACAAAAAAAAAAGGACTATAGTCTACTTTATTTAAATAGAAATTAACGTTATAATTGACAATTCACAAAACATCAATAGCTAGTGGTTTCAAAATAAAGACCAAACGATTCTCTATAAAGAAGTTGTCATACACTCGACACTTGAACGTCTACAAGTTCGACCTAAAACTTTTCCGTCTCTTTGATCTATAGTTTAACAGTTGTAGGCAACCTAGTAACGTTTTCGTAACTGATATTCTTTCGAAAACTGACACACCTATTGTTGTCTGACACCTTTTAAGACTTTCCCCTCTACCCTTATGGTCCGGTGAACTGGACGGAGAACTCTATGGATATACGTACAGTCCTTCGTTGTCAATCTTGACCTGTACCTTGTTGTCTGACAAAGGTTTATCCTTTTCCTCATGGAGTTCCGACATATAACAGTGGGACGATTAAATTGAATATACGTCTTATGTTGTACTCTTTGCGACCCGATCTACTTCGTGTTCGACCTTAGTTCTAACGGTCCTCTTTATAATTATTGGAGTCTATGTGTCTACTGTGTTGGGTATACCGTCTTTCGTTTCTTCTTGATTTCTCGGAGAACTACTTTCACTTTCTCCTCTCACTTTTTCAACCTAATTTTGAGTTGTAAGTCTTTTGATTGTAGTACCGTAGACCAGAGTAGTGAAGTACCGGTTATCTACCCCTTTGTTACGTTTCTCACTCTCTGAAATAAAACCCCCCGAGGTTCTAGTGACGTCTACCACTGACGTCGGTACTTTAATTTTCTGAGAACGAGGAACCTTCCTTTCAATACCGGTTAGATCCATCGTATAATTTTTTGTCTCTATAATGAAACGGTTGTTTCCAGGTAGATCAGTTTTTGGTAGATACCAAAAAGGTCATCAGTACACACCTACACTCTTAACCTGATGTTTCTTTCGACTCACGGTTTCTTGACTACGAAAACTTAATACCACAAGCTCTTTTGAGAACTCTCAAGGAGCCTGACGTTCTTCTAGGTTGGTCACGTAGGATTTCCTTTAGTCAGGACTTATAAGTAACCTTCCTGACTACTACTTCGACTTTGAGGTTATGAAACCAGTGGACTACTCTTATTGACTGAGTAACCTTTTCGGGAGTAACGACCCTTTCTAACTTCCATCTTCCTTTTCACCTACTGTCTCCTACTCTACCAACCTACCGTAGTGGTTAAGTTACCTGTATTCAAACTCATTTGAGACCCTCAACCACTACCTTTTCCTCCGGACCGTACGAGGTACAAGTACCCCAGTGTTTCTCAGTCTATACTGATTTGCTGATTTGACTTGACTTGCTCTATAAAGTCTACAATTCACTTTTCACTTTGACTTCAGTAGGTAAGTACAGACTGACGTTGGGGTACCTGACATCGGATGTTCCGAGGAGACAAGTACTTTAAAAGGTCCGTTATCATGACCTCACCCAACGGTAAAGGAAGAGGTCTCCTAGAAGGACTGGATCGATAACTTGGGCCCAGAGGGAATAACGTCCGTCTGTGAAATGACAGACTCGGTGGTCCCTTCGGGTAAAGTCTACAATTCAAAATCGTTTATGAAAAAGACATTTATCACCCCATTAGTATAAAAGAGAATGAATAAAGTAATTATGTTACTTAATATTAAAATCTGTAAAAGTTTATAATTTTAATAATGTGAGTCTTATCTGAATGAAAAGAATATTATACAATTGAAGTAGATACAAAGAATCAAATTAAACGATTATAAGATACATCGTTAAAACATTGATACGAGTAGTTATCTAACCTGAAACAATAATGAATATCAAAAGGACGGTAGAAAACAATAGTTCTAACATAGTCTGTGTATTTTTTTCCGTCTTTAACAAGGAAGAGGAAAGGTAAGAGACCTTCGTAAGTACCTTCTAACTTTTACAAATTAGGATCACTTATTTGTAGACCTGGATCTCTTCGGTAGACCTTGACCTCTAAATAAACACCCAACCAAATATTAACGTCTAATTCAAATTAATTGTCTATCCCTTGATGATTAAAAATGTAAATGAAACGTATTTTAAGTCGTTCCTTAAAGAGGTGAAATAGATAACCGCATCTCAACAAGTACTATAATAGTAACATACAAACATACAAGACACCAACATAAGGGAAAGAGAGTAAAGGTTTTGACTAGTAAATCCATAAAAAAGAGAGAAAAAAAGGTCGACGCGTTTCATCAAATATTACCCCGGTTCCTAACATGGGTCCCAGGAGTTGTCACTTTCGTATCTCAGGTCTAGTGATCTAGGAGTTCCTTAAGAGAGAGAAGAACAAGGAACTCAGAGTGTTCAAAAATAGTCAAAATATTCAGACTAACTTCTTTGTCATAAACCGAGATAATTAGTATAGATCTTAGACGAAAAAACAAAATGTTTAAAGTCAAGAAGATAAACTGTAAAAGAAAGACACGACACATGAATCAACGAACCAGTACAGTGTGAGAAACGTTGGGGTACCTGATATCGGACGATCCAAGGAGACAAGTTCCCCTAAGAGGTCCGTTCTTATAACCTCACCCAACGGTACTGGAGGAAGTACCCTAGAAGGGTTGGGTTCCTAGTGTGGGTCCAGAGGGTTTAACGTCCGTCTAAGAAATAGTAGAGTCGGTGGTCCCTTCGGGGTTTTGTGGTCTCACCCATCGGATAGGGAAGAGGTCCCCTTGAAGGATAGGGTCCTTAGGTTGGACCCAGAAGACGCAACGTTCGTTAAGAAATGGTCGAGTCGGTGGTACTCTTCTGGGAAAAACAAAACTGTAACTCAATTTAATAAAAAGACCGAACATCTCTACCGAAGGATCGTAAAATCGAACAGAAGAACTAACTGTAAAGTTAAATTTTATACATAAAATCAACTAGACAAATCAACTAGACAGGTATACACTTTTAGGATTTCTGAGGTGGTCTTTTAATGATCTCGATTAGTTACTTATATCATTTCAACGTCCTATATTTTAGTTGTGAGTCTTTAGGGAACGTAAGGATATGTGATTATTACTCTTTCATCTTTTTCTTTAATTCCTTTGTTAAGGTAAGTGGTAACGTTGCTTTTCTTATTTTATGAATCCTTTTATAGATGGATTTCTTTGATTTCTGGATATATATCTTTTGATATTTTGTGCCTACTTTCTTTAGTTTCTCCTGTAATTATCTACCTCTTTATATGGTACAAGTACCTAACCTTCTTAGTTATATCACTTTTACTCTTATGATGGGTTTCGTTAGATGTCTAAGTTACGTTAGGGATAGTTCGATGGTCGCCATAAAAAGTGTCTTGATCTTGTTTATTAAAGTTCTAAACATACCTTTATGTTTTATGGATGTTATCGGTTTCGCTAGAACTCTTTCTTCTTACTTTGACCTCCTTAGTTGGACGGACTGAAGTCCGAGATGATGTATCGGTGTCAGTAACTCTGTCATACCGTGACCGTGTTTCTGTCTTTACATCTAGTTACCTTCCTTTATCTTTCGGGTCTCTATTCAGGTGTGTGTATACCTGTGGAATAGAAACTGTTTCCTCCGTTCTTATATGTTACCTCATTTCTGTTAGAGAAATTGTTCACCACGACCCTTTTGACCAGTTGGAGAACATTTTCTTACTTTGATCTAGTGAAAGATTGTGGTGTGTGTTTTTATTTGAGTTTTACCTAACTTCTAGATTTACATTCTGGTGTTTGATATTTTGAGGATTTCCTCTTGTATCCGTTTTGTGAGAGGCTATATTTAGTGTCGTCCTAGGAGATACTGGGTGTAGGGTCTTATGACCTTTATTTTCGTTTTTATTTGTTTACCCTGGATTAATTTGAATTCTCGAAGACGTGTTGTTTCCTTTGATATTCGTTCCACTTTTCTGTCGGAAGACTTACCCTCTTTTATTATCGTTTACTTCGTTGACTGTTTGTTGATTAGAGTTTTTATATGTTCGTTGAATACGTCGAGTTGAGGTCTTTTTATTTGCTGGGTTAGTTTTTTACCCGGTTACTTGATTTATCCGTAAAGAGGTTTCTTCTGTATGCCTACCGATTGTTTGTGTACTTTTCTAGGAGTTGTAGTGAGTAATAGTCTCTTTACGTTTAGTTCTGGTGTTACACCATGGTAAAGTGTGGTCAGTCTTACCGACGCTAGGTTTTCAGATGTTCGTTATTTACGACCTCTCCCACACCTCTTTTCCCTTGGGAGGATGTGACAACCACCCTTACGTTTGATCATGTCGGTGATACCTCTTGTCACACCTCTAAGGAATTTTTTAACGTTTATCTTGATGGAATACTGGGTCGTTAGGGTGACGACCCGTATGTGTGGCTCCTTTGGTCTTAACTTTCTCTGTGTACATGGGGTTACAAGTAGCGTCGTGACAAATATTATCGGTCCTGTACCTTTGTTGGATCTACAGGTAGTCGTCTACTTACCTATTCTTTCGTCACCATGTATATGTGTTACCTCATAATGAGTCGGTAATTTTTTCTTATGTAAACTTAGTCAAGATTACTCTACCTACTTTGACTTCGGCTAATATGTCTCACTTCATTCGGTCTTTCTTTTTATGGTTATGTCATATGATTGTGTATATATGCCTTAAATCTTTCTACCATTACTACTGGAAGATACGTTCTGTCGTTTTCTCTGTGTTTACATATCTTGCCTGAAAACCTGAGACTCTCTCTCCCTCTTCCAACCTACTAAACCCTCTTACCGTAACTTTGTACATATGACAGTACACTCTTTGCTTCACGGTCAGATACAAGTTATGTCCTATGTCCTACGAACCCCGACCACGTACCCCTACTAGGTCTCCCTACTATACCCCACCCTCCACCCTCCCCCTAAGTCCTAACCCTCGAGCATATGTGGACACCACCTAAGTACAGTTACATACCGATTTGGTTACGTCGTAACATTTCATTTTACTTCATTTTTAAATTTTTTTATAGTTTTTATTTATTTATTTGATACATAAAAGGAGATTCCTACTGTAATCGAAATAAGGTAGTTAAAGTATGTATCACTAAAGTAATAGTATCCACTTCACAAAAAGATGAAAAAAGGAACACTGAATAAATAAAGAGGTATCCAATAAAATTTCATATAACAAATTAAAAGGTTTTATACCCATCGGAGACCGATAGAAAAATAATACCTAAAGATTGTAAAGTTAACACAATACTTTCATCTGATGCATTAAAAAGTTGATATATAAATTTTAAAACGATATAACCTTTTGAGTCGTCACCGGTGTCCTGATCTTTTCCTAAGTAAGGTTAGGGTTTTTTCCGTTACGGTTTCTTCCAAGTTTGACGACATGTTAACGTGAGTAGAGGGTACGATCATTACATTACGAGTTTTAAGAGGTTCGTTCCGAAATTGTTATACACTTGGTACTTGAAGGTCCATAAGTTCGACCTAAATCTTTTCCGTCTCCTTGGTCTCTAGTTTAACGTTTGTAGGAGACCTATTAGTTTTTTCGTTCTCTCAAGGTCTTTTTGTAGATAAAACCGAAATAACTGATACAGTTTCGGAAACTGACACACCTAGTGTTGTCTGACACCTTTTAAGACTTTCTTTACCCTTATAGTCTTGTGGATTGGACGGAGGACTCTTTAGACATACGTCCAGTCCTTCGTTCTCGATCTTGACTTGTACCTTGTTGTCTGACCAAGGTTTAGTCTTTTCCTCATGTAGTTCCGACATATAACAGTGGGACGATTAAGTTGAATGTACGTCTCATGTAGTACTCTTTACGGCCCGACCTACTTATTGTTTAACCTTAGTTCTTACGGTCCTCTTTAGAGTTATTGGAGTCTATGCGTCTATTGTGCTGGGAATACAGTCTTTCGTTTCTTGATTTTCGGAGAACTACTTTCACTTTCTCCTCTCACTTTTTCAACCGAATTTCAAGTTGTAAGTCTCTAGATTCTAGTATCGTAGATCAGGGTAGTGAAGTACCGTTTATCTAGCTCTTTGTCACCTTTGTCACAGTCTGAAATAAACCCCCCCCCCGGAGTTTTTAGTGACGTCTACCACTGACGTCGACACTTTAATTTTGTACGAATGAGGAACCTTCTTTTCAATACTGGTTGGATCTGTTGTATAATTTTTCGTCTCTGTAATGAAACGGTTGTTTCCAGGTAGATCTCTTCCGATATCTAAAAAGTCATCAGTACATACCTACACTCTTAACCTAATATTTCTTTCGACTCGCACCTTCTTAACTACGAAAACTTGATAACACAACCTTTTCTGAGAGTTCTCAGGGAACCTGAAGTTCTTCTAGGTTCATCAGGTAGGATTTCCTCTAGTCAGGACCCACAAGTAACCTTCGTGACTACAACTACGACTTTGAGGTTATGAAACCGGTGGACTACGTTTCTCGACTGAGTAAACTTTTCTGGGACTACGATCCTTTCTAACTTCCACTCTCCTCTTCTGCTATTGTCTCCTACTCTACCAACCTTCCGTAGTGGCTGAGTTACCTGTACTCAAACTCATTTGAGGCCCTCAACCACTAGCTGTCCCTCCGGACCGGACGACGTCAGATACCCCAGTGTTTCTAAACTTGTGCTGACTCACTGACTTGACTTGACTTGAATCAAGTTAGGGAGAAATAGAGATTATTACGAAATACTATAATGTTGAGGTCGTTCAAAGTGAAACGACTACGAACGTTTCACATATAAAAAGGTAAGGAAAATAAAGGGTAGAAAAATAAATCGGAATTTAAATTTCACAGAGAATATTTATCCTATAATTTTTAATTTGTGAATTATAGTATCATAAGAAAACTACGGAAATCAAGTAAATGTAAATTACTTTTGTGACTAAAGAATACAAATTTCTAAGATAAACAGATATGAAAGTACGAAGTTAAAAGGACAGTTAAACTCAAAAAGAATATGTAAAGAATGTAATAATAAAATCTCTAAATAAACTGGACGGAGGACCTCAATAATGTAGAGGACCTCAAATTTAATAATGAAACGTATAAGTAAATAATCTTTATGTTTGCACAATCTTGTAAAAATGAGGAAAATATGGGGGGGTGTTGGATACACGATAAAACGACGTATTAAAGTAAAATCTACATAACTATGGAAGATTCGACGTCTTCTGTAATAATAATAAAACATGTCAGTTATAAGTTAGTATAAATAAGTTTGTCTGTAAGAAAAGAGGTTATAACTAATGAAGAACACAAAGTTTGAAGTAAAACCTTAGTAAGAGGAAGTCGGACTTTTTGACAAGACTCATTAAGTAAGTCCCGTTAGACGATGAACATCGTTTAAAAGACAAAACAAACAGACTTTTACGGAAGTCATAATGGAATAAAAGGTTTACTATAAAAATAACTTCTATCATAGAATCCTTCAGTAAATATCAAAAGTGGTGAACTTTTTATAGTAAAATAAAATAAAGGTGACAAAGATAATTCTCCAGTCAATAGACAAAAGAATAAGAACAAAGAAACGGAAAAATAAGATATAGAAGTCATAGAAAGAAACTGAAACCATAAGTCGTCCAAATAACATCACATGAATTCACATTAAAGGAAACATAAATAAGAAATACTCTGAGTGTCTCTAAGAGTTTAGTCGTCGAACCACTTATCAATAGTCAATAATGTAGAAGTTTGTAACAAGGACGGTGTAATAGATATTAAAGAGCAAGTACCTAAGGTTAGTATGAAAAGAAAAAATTCTAGAATAACGCGAGGAAATGTTAAAGTAAGTAAAACGAGAAAACATACAACGAAAAGTTTAAAATAGAATGGATCCATGTGGTTAAAAAAAGTTAACACAACTTATTTTTATATGTAAAATCAAGTGGTTAAAAAACTAACTCATATAAAAAAGGACGACACTACTTACAATAAGTAGGAATTATATTTTGTAATTAAAGTGTACAACAAAGTCATGTTATTAACGGTAAGTCTAAAAATTTTTATTAAATCTACAAAGACACCTTTCTGAGTTAGTACATAAAATTAAGAAACTTTTGTACTAGTATCAGTAATTTTCGGGAATATACCATTGAATTAATGGATATAGGTGATAACCGTCGGGGTCAAATACAAAACTAACAAATAATCGAAAGAAAAAGGATTGCACCGAATTCAACTAACAAAAACACTCACATACCGACCAATAAAAGTTAAATTATAATCTTTAATATGTACTTTTAGAATGTTCTTAATCAGTTGTCTTTTACGTATTACAAGGTAGTCTTATTAATTACGTTCTGGTGTACAAAAAAACTACTGATCCACTTTAGACAATGTCAAACGACCCTCCAAGACTAAGTAGGTGACATAAATAGTCTGTAACGTTGAAGTCAAAAGGTAAATAATGTTAGAAATATTTTAAGACAATCACCTTTTTTTTATGTAAAGGGACTTTCTGATATATTCCATGGACTTTGTCAAGAACCGAGTCTTTCCATTGTGTAAACCCCTTCTATCTTAATACTTCAACGGACCCTTTAACGTCTTCCAGTACCTTATTTTATACTCCTACGACAGGTTATTTCAAGACCACTTTTACTTTTTTATACAGAAATAAAAATAAAATTTTAACTTCCTAGAGAAGTCGGTTAGGTTATCGTTACATTTTCACTTTAGTCTCTCTGATCTATGTTTCGAAATGATGTAGGTTCTATTTTTTACTAGATTCTACTGATAACCATATACAGTATGAAACGTAGAAAATCAAGATGAGAAAACGAGCGTGAAGGATAAAACAAACAGTCCTTTAGGAGGACTGGGATGAAATTTTATTAAGGTCTTAAAAAGATGAAGAATGGTGAAGTTTATAATTATAGTACAAAATTCAGAAGACGGAGAAGACCTGATTGTTAATAGAGGAGGGTCCAGACCGTGGAGCGAACAAAGGGATCTTGACTAAGATTTCGTTGCTTAGAAAATTTTAGATTCTTATGTAGTGGGAAACATCTTTTGGGAGATTACCAAAGGATAGAGAAAGTCTAGTTTTCGGTTTCAGTCCTGTTACTGGACAAATACTCGAGTAAGGAAAGTCAAGTACCAAAAAGAAAACAGAGTCGAGAACAGGGACTGGATAAGATATACCGATAAGAACACTATACGGTTAGTACGAAAATTGAATCTCGAAAATGACAGAAGAGATGGACGACATAGAATAACAAAGATGAAGGGAGGGAAAAAGGAAAAAAAAAAAAAAAAAATTTAAGGGACCACCACTAAATCAGTGATTCAGTACAGACTAAGAACGCTAGGGACCTGACACGGACGGTCCGAGGAGACAGGTACCCTGAGAGGTCCGTTCTCATGACCTCACCCAACGGTAAAGGAAGAGGTCCCCTAGAAGGATTGGACCCTTAGTTTGGGCCCAGAGGACGTGACATTCGTCTACTAAATGGTTGACTCGATACTCCCTTCGGGATCGATACTCCCTTCGGGAGTATCGAAAATAAGGGATGTTGGATCGTAAAAGAGAATCCAGACATAACACTTAGTTTGATAACTTCCGTCACGTGTATAGAGGAGTGGAGTGAAAGAGTAAGTAGGGAGAACGAGATATAAAGAGGAACATATAAAATGAAAGACTGTAAAGGATACGAATAAATTTTATAAATACCGGATAACAGATAATCAGAATAGGGGGGTGGGTCTTAAATTGAAGTACTTGTATTCATGGAAACAAAACAAGTAATTACAGAAGATCACGGACTTAACTCGGGTAGTATATCTTCCGGGAGTTATTGACTTTGAATGACTAAATTACTCACTTATTTACTTACTCACTTCAGTTCATCTATTATCTTCATATTTCCCTGGATTAAAGAGACAAACTCCTACACTGTAAAATAGTGTCTATACTTCCGTGATTCCTCATATATTCCTCCAAGGTCTTCCCGGATAGTCTAGAATAACCGGTTCCACGATTCATCGACATAAGTAAGTTCCTTGAGTTCTCGGTCCAAATAAACCTTGATCATGTCACCACATATTTCTTCCGTCAGAACGGTTCTTCTAATCGGACCTTCATTATTTCTTTAGGTGTGACTTCACAATTGGATTTATTAGGTACAACCTAAACAAAAACAAATATGTTTGACGGGTCAAATTAAACCAGACTTACATTTGAGAGTTAAAAGTGGGAATTGTATTTTATTGTCTTCAAGTCTATATATATCTTTCTCTGACGTAGAGAGTAAAGATTTTCAGGATTCGTACATGTTAATTTGAAAAGTATACAAAACTTTCAACAGTATTCTCATCATATAAGACGTAAGTTCCACTCTTGATGAGGAGGAATTTATCTTTGGTTGTTATTAGTCCAGGTAACAAGTACAGATCGAGACGGGTCATCATAATAGTTAGGTACCTTCCATGTTCATCACTTTTTCTAAAAATAGTTTTACCGACTTGGTCTTTGACTTTTGTTTCTTTCCCGAGTCTAATTTACCGACACCCGAAAAATCGGAGTTCGGAGAAAGACGATAAAACAAGTAAAACACCCGTAGAAAGGATGAGATGACGACAGGAGAAAAATAAAAAAAAAAGTCAAAGGGGAAAAAGTAGTTATCGGGTAACGTTCACGTTTTCATGGTGATTCCAACCTAAGAGTGCGACTCATGTTACCCGATATGTAGGAACCTCGAAGTGAGACTTTGAAAAAGACGAGAGTCTCCGGAATTCAAACCGCGAAAATAAAAAATGGACGTCCTGTAAAGTCAGTTGTTTTTTTCTTACAGAAAAAGAGGATGGTTGGTAACATTATTCTGTGTTACTTTTCTTACTGTTACCGGAGGTACTGGTTTTAAGTGAGTAAAAAATAAACTCCAATTCTTCTCACATTCACTAACTTTTGAACATAGACATTATGTTGAAAAGAAGTTAATAAGTAAGGAATTATAAATAGTAACAAGTTAATCATTTCAGTCAATCGGTTATACTATATATATATATATTGTACATGTTAATGTAAGAATCATATTTTTTACGTGTGATTTAGACACGGACACGAGTTTAAAGTCAATTTTTATAAGAAATATATATATATATATATATATATATATAAGTACGGTTCAAATTAAGAAACAACTCTCATTAAAAAAAAGGTCATCTTTTTTATAAAACGGTGGACACTTTAAGACTGATGAGAGAATACTGTAAAAAGAAGTGTATATTTCTTATTAGGTCTTTTCTATTTATGTTACCGATAGTAAAGTTAATTTTTCAGAAAGACCTATGAAAGATAATAAAACATTATCACATTACAATGACGAATAGATTCCCTCCTCCTACTCCTATTCTTCAATTCTCGTGAGTGAAGAATCTTTGTGAAATTAGTTCTCAGTACAGATTCGATACTAATTCCTTCTTTTTCCAAATATATTACTAAAATTAATATACAAATATAATTCCGTTTCGGTCATTTTTACTTGTCCGGTTTTTTTTTTTTTTTTCTCCCCACTCTTAGGTTCTGTGATATAACGTATGTTAACAAAAGAACCATTAGTAGAGAGGTAAAGAGTGTTTACTAGGGATTTTGAACCCATGGGAAAGATGAGTCTTCCTTACCATGAGATGGACTGTAAATTCCCTACCTATTTTCATTTGGAAAAGGTCAAGGACGGACGAGAAGGTTGTAAACTAAAGTGTATCTCTACGAATAAGTGTAGGACGGAGACATGATATATACTATGTTTTAAAGGACAGACCCTTTTTAAATCAAGATAGTGAAGAGGTTTTAAAATGTCACAGAACTTTTGAGATTACTGAAAACCGAGACATAAAAGAAAGATCCATAAAAAGAGGGAGAATAAAGATACTATATTGTTACTAGATCGTTAAAATTTCTGTCTTTCGTACACTCATTGTACTACTATGTGAGAGGTTAAATCGATCATGTTATGTAAAATCTTTGACTTACTGTAAAAGTTCCGGTACATACGATGTTTTGGTACTAAATTTACTCTCTTCGGGGAAGGGTCCTCGGTAAATATTATGTATGAAACAGTTAGTCTATGAAAAAATAAAAAAGGTTTTGGTAATACCTTTTTATCCTTCTCTCTTCTTTATCTCTAACATTGACTTGGTAATCTATACTTATCTAGGGTCACCGAAAAATTGTCTCATGTTTCGTAACAATAAAGATCTAAACTAAAAAAATTAGATAAAGACTTTTCTATGTGAGATCTCCAGCTCTTTCACAGGTTCTGGTAGGTACTGTTCTCTTGTTATTGAGTTGTTAGAACAGTCGTTGATGGAACTCTTTGCTCTATGTCACAGACATCGTTAATCGGGTCTTACCATTCCTGAATTACCTACTGACCGTCGAAGGGGTAAAAAACGTATGGACGGTTAAGTACTGGTTGGTTTCTTTTGGTTTATGTGAGGAGTTTGTCGGTGTATCCTACAGGACGAAGGTCTAGGGGGTGGACTCAGAAGAGGTAGGGTTGTTGGAGGTTAGTCTTGTATGAACGACGACGACGACGACGACGACGATTCAGCGAAGTCAGTACAGACTGAGACACGCTGGGGTATCTCCTGTCGGGTGGTCCGAGGGGGCAGGGACCCTAAGAGGTCCGTTCTTGTGACCTCACCCAACGGTAAAGGAAGAGGTTACGTACTTTCACTTTTCACTTTCACTTCAGGGAGTCAGCACAGACTGAGGATCGCTGGGGTACCTGACGTCGGATAGTCCGAGGAGGTGGGTACCCTAAAAGGTCCGTTCTCATGACCTCACCCCACGGTGACGGAAAAGGTGTCTCGTATGAATACAACTGAATTTTGTATGTGTTACACTCTCAACACCCAGTTCAAAATAAACCCCGTTTTACTCCTGATATCGGACCCTCTGTCGTAAAGACTATCGAGACTTTTTAACAAGGTTTCTACATCTCTCCTTCCCTTATTTTTATATGCTAAAACCACTTCCCCCACATGTACGTTAGTTCGTAAAAAAAGTCTTCAAAAGACGATCAGAGAACTCCCAATGACGATCACTACTCCTCACCGGTAGTGGTACTTCCTAAAATCTCGAAAAGATCTGTACTTCTCTATATTTTTGACCCGAATATTTTAGTTGAGCACTTTTATAGATTTATAGACTTCTGGACAAGACGGTCAAAAAGGGTCTCGTATCTCACGGATTAAAGACGAGAACTTGTGAAAAGTTCTCAGGCACTCAAGTCCCCCAGAATTTTCAGTAGTCGACGTCATCGTGGACTAAATTAGGAAAATCTTCATCTACCGTTCACGGATACCGTTTCACAGTTAAACATCAACTGTGGATTTTGGTAGAGAAAAACAGTGGTATTTAGAAAAGAGACGGGACGGTTAGAAACGAGGAGACGACGGTTTAAGATCGTTACCACCGACTGAGTGAACAGCATCGCTCGAAACTTATTGATCGGGGACGCACAAGATTAAACCACCAGAGGTATATAAAGGTGTTCCATTTTGGAAATTCTTTACTGACGTGAATTCTCAGATCCTAGTTTAAATTTTCTTATTAAAATTACTCTCTTCGAACGGGATAAAAGTTCAGGACTATATTAGTTTTGAAGTTTCCATTTTAAAAGGATCGACGTTAAATTCATTTTGTGGTCGATTGACAAGACAAATATACGTACCATATATATTTACATGAAACCCTCCTACTCTGTGACTCTAGTCTGGTTATAATTTTCTTTTTTTTTTCAATAAAAATTTTTTTTCGAGATCTCTAGGTTTACTGGAAAAATTTTCATAGGGTTAATGTCGATTATTTGACCTTAACTTTACTTGGTTCTAATAGAAATTCGTCTCTTGTTTCCGGTTATTCTTTATCTTGAGTCGGTGACTTATTTATTTCCATAGGTAAAGATTACACCGTCTGCAACCACTTTGTAAGTTGAGGACCTCGTTATGTTTCGTTTCTTCTTTAGTAAAAATCTATTCTCCTGTTTAGATTACCTAGAAGAGTCGTTCGGATTCTCGATACAATGGTGTCATCACGTTGTTATTACCAAAGATACAGGTGTCAAGGAAAGTTACTAATAAAACGGTTATCTGTCACGTTTCGTTTGTTTCTGATTATTAGTGAACAGTCATAACTGTCCCGTACTGACCGTATTGTTGACCCTTCTTGACTCCCTTCCACCTACGGTGAAGTGTCGATGTTGCCTCTGATTGTCAGATACGATACAAGTGTGGTTTCCTTACTCTTTCCTTCCGTGTAAACTTCCAGTTCAATTTACTCGACAAATGTAGAAAGGTCAATTGTTTGTGTAAAGTTTCCGGTTTCCTAAACTCAGTAACTCCTTCAAATTTTTCCACGTTTTACTACGTTCTTTAGTGTAATTCTCAATCCTGAGACACACGGTCCAGGTTAATATCCACACACTCTCTGTCGAACTGACATCTTAGAATGTTTCGTTTTAACATTCGGTATTTTATAAAGTGATGTCCCCTTTTTCAGGACGTACTGGGACTTTAGGGTAGGGAATTACTATATCTTATATTTAGTAGGTTTGTCTAAACTCACTGATTCTCCTTAATCTTTAAGACGTTATTCTCCTTCTCTGTATGTTTAATTATACAAGTGAAGGTTTATTTCATCGGAATTCTTGTCTATAAATTTTTAGATGTTGGAAATTTTAACATAACTTAAGAATGATGTATATAGATCCATATACTTCTGTCGGTTATTGACTTCCTTGAATGTTAGTGACTCTCATTTTAATCTGTTTGTACTCATATTTTACATATCAACACCATTGACGTCGGTACTTTAATTTTCTACGAACTAGGAACCTTCTTTTCAATACTGGTTGAATCTGTCGTATAATTTTGCGTCTCTGTAATAAAACAGTGGTTCCAGGTAGATCAGTTTCGATACCAAAAAAGTCATCAGTACATACCTACACTCTCGACCTGATATTTCTTTCAACTCACGGTTTCTTAACTACGAAAACTTGACACCACAACCTCTTCTGAGAACTCTCAGGGAACCTGACGTTCCTCTAGGTTGGTCAGGTAGGATTTCCCTTTAGGTAGGACTTATACGTAACCTTCTTGACTACGACTTCAACTTTGAGGTTATGAAACCGATGGACTACGTTTCTTGACTGAGTAACCTTTTCTGGGACTACGATCCTTTCTAACTTCCGTCCTCCTCTTCCCGTACTGTCTCCTACTCTACTAACCTACCATAGTGGATGACCTACCTGTAATCAACCTCGTTCAAGGTGCTCAACCACTACCTGTCCCTTCGGACTACACGACATCAGGTAACCCAACGTTTCTCAGTCTGTGTTGACTCGTTGACTTTACTTGACTTGTGTAAATCACGTAGACATGAATCATCACCGTTATCGTAAAATGGGTCGTTCTGGAGTGTTGTATTTACGACTCGATAATGTTCTACCTATTTCTTTCAACCTTATGTATAATTTTCTCGTCAAACTACGGGTGTACAAATTTACTGAAGGGATTTCCAAAATCTTGTTTAAATAAAATTATAGAAGGGAACTTTTGTATCGTATTCTTAAAATCGTCATGAGACTCAAAATTTTTAAATATATAAAGAGTCATCTGCAAATAGATCAGTACACGAACATAACTGTTTTTATGTGTTATAGAGTTTAAACTTTTTATTAATTATTGTAAAATAATACAGTAACAGTCCGAACAACATGTAATCGAAACGGTGATAGGTGGAAGTAGAGTTGTCATTTAGAACAAGTCGTCCGTAAAAAGAGGACTGAATAGGGTCAACGTTGTATGAGTTCCTATTACTCCGTTACTTTTACAATTGTTAGGAGTAGAGAATCATTCGTTCATATCACGAGATATTTAAGTACAAAACGAACGTACTGAAGTCGTAAGGAGGGTCAAGTCAGTGGTAGGTCTAAGTTCCTAACATTCTCAGTTAGGAACATCCAAAGGGACGGACCTCTTTTTAAGTCGTCATTTTGTTTTCCTCTAAACTATGAGGTCTTTTACCAGGAAGTTACAATTGACTTAAGAGGAAACAATTTATACTTTATATTTAAAAATAATAAACAACCGAAGAATTTTGTCATAGTTTTTCCTTTAGGTTTTACACTGTATCAAGTAGAGTATGGTTCAGGTACAGTACCAAGTAGTGACTACTTTGTCTAAGTTGGGAAGACATCTGGTTGGTCGAAGAAATACTTTGTTTGTGTTTTTGTTTCAAAGATTACGGGAGGAAAGGAAAACGAATTTAATGAAGAGATACAAAAAGAAAAGAAATAGCAAGTAAAATAAGTTTCTGAACATAAATATACCACTCTCACTTTCACTTCAGCGAGTCAGCACAGGCTAAGAAACCCTGGGGTACCTAACATCGGGTACCTTAAACGGTCCGTTCTCATGACCTCACCCAACGGTAAAGGAAGAGGTCCCTTAGAAGGACTGTGTCTCTAGTTTGGGTCCAGAGGGTCCCAACTGGTTTTGGATATAAAAAGAGAGACGGGAAGTTTTCTTTTGTAGGAAGAATCCGTACTTTTTTACTGGGGTGACGAAGGAAGATATTTGAAGACATCTAGGGGAGTACATTTGAAGGAGGGTGATTCCAGGAGTAATATAAGATGACCTGGAAGGTGTTGACGGAAGGTTTGATCGGAAGAACGATAGTAGAGAATATACGTTCAGGTTGAGTTGTGACGATAGATAACAAAGGATTTTGATTGTAGACAAGTACAATGAAAGACGAGTTTTTGGATAACGATAGAGAAATAATGGATGTTTTATTTCAGTTTTAAGGAACTGAATTGTTTCTTAGCCAAGTCAAGTCAACGATTCAACACAGGTTGAGAAACGCCGGGGTACCTGACGTCGTACGGTCCGAAGGGACAGGTAGTGGTTGAAGGTCACGAACGAGTCTGAGTACAGGGAGTTCAACCACTACGGTTAGTTTGTACAGTAGAAGAAGAGGACGGAAGTTAGAAAGGGTAGTAGTCCCCGAAAAGGTTACTCAGTCAAAAAGCGTAGTCCACCGGTTTCACAACCTCGAAGTCGAAGTCGTAGTTAGGAAGGTTACTTATAAGTCCTGACTAAAGGAAATACTACCTGACCAACCTAGAGGAACGTCAGGTTGTTTCTCACAGGGGTTCTAACAAAATCAGTAAAGGAAAGGAAAGACTGTGTGTCTGTGGTTGAGTTCGGTTATAAAAAAGGAGTGGTGTGAACAGTAATCTACTCAACCTCTGTCCTGTATATAACATAGGATACGAATTTTATAATCATGAAGAGAAAATACATTATTCAGGTATAAATGAAAATCCTACTTCGAGTTAAAAGTGGAAAACCCTCCGGACCTATAGAAGCCTTCTCATTACAAACGAAAAGAGACTTAAGACTTTCTTGAACCAGGGATACTAAGGATATTGTAGAGAAAGGATATTGAAATTAAATGTATACATACAGAGATAAATAAAGTAACTAATACTGGAAGAATTTCCTTACCGAAGAAACAAAAAACGTAAAAATTCCGGAACAAATCTTGTAGGCCATGTGTTCTCATCAGTTATTCATAGACAATTGAATGACTTTACTTACTCATGTACTTATTTAATTATAATAAGAAAAAATAAAATACAACCTTATATCGGTCAATTGTTACGATACTATCAAAGTCTACCAGTCGTTTCCCTGAGTCGATATGTATATGTAGATAAACAAGAGGGGTTTTGACGGGAGAGTAGGTTCGACGGTGGTTTGTGACTCATCTCAAGGAATATCAATAAGATTCTCATATGTGACACGGGATTGGAAATGTCGAAGAAAACTACGAGTGTCTTTTCTTACATCAATTATCTCTACTGTAGTCACATACACACTTCTTCTTGTGTATATCTTATATACCCTTGAGGACGTCATTCTCTTCACATCGAAATTAGTCTAGAGTACCTGGAATTTCACAGAGTACGAACGCCTACCGATAGAAGTATGACATGACGGTCAAAAGTGTTACCATTTAGGTTTTGGAAAAATGTAAAAATGAAAGAGACAACCCCGTGTACCTATCTTTCATCAAGGAACTGAAGTTTTGGACCTCTGTAAAAATTCGATCAACATATATAGTACTGACCTAAGATCTTTCATAGAATTGAAATTTTGAGACTCAATAAAATCTTCTAATAATCATCTACTATTTTTAAGATATTTATCCAAAATGAACAAAGATCAAGTCTCGTCTAATAAGAGTATAGTATACTCTAAAGTATAATAAGTTAAAGAACCGAGGGTCTTAAGTAAATAATAACGAGGTTGACAATATTAAAAACTTGAATTATTTTATTAATTTTCATCTTCTTTATAAGTATCGAAAATTATATCCGTCAATTTTTATGGTAAACTCAGTCACTAAAGGACCTTTAAATGATTTCTTATTGTTAAGGAAAATTGTTGTTGCTTTTCCACCATTAAAAACTTAATATATAAATGAGTGTACAAGAAAATCTATAGGCACTTATTTGTCTTATGTATCCTTTATACCTACAGTGTAGTTTCCTCCGAATCTGTTTTTACCATTAGTGATGAATAAATAGTTCTTACACCTTCCCCTTCGTCTCTTGTTTCTTTTAATGACTATAGATACTAGAATTTTAGTTTGACTTTCGAAACGGGTCCTAGAATCATTCGGGGGGATCCCTCTTACGAACATACGAAAAGATACGAATCTTGTCACTTAGACTATTTCTAGTAAACGACTCAGATTGTTTTTGTACCGAAGGTAAAACAAACGAGTTTCAAATTTAAATAGTAAAGATGAAGATAACGGAAAATAAAAACGAGGATAAGGTGTGAGGACAAAGAAGACAAGTCGTACCACTACAAGTTCCATCGTTCTAATTTCAAGAAACATTCAGAAGTCTTAATAACTTTCTTTTATAAGTAAATCGCAGGATGTGTTTGACAAAAAAACTACTATTCAATTAGATTACCATTCTTTATGTTTCTTCCCTCCGTAATAAATTTTCGTATGTAGATTCTTAAGTTTTAAAAGAAAAGAAGCATTATGACGTTATATCAAACATGGAGAAGTAATTATAACACGGTGATAATAACACCATAATAGAGGGTTTCCCGAACTTCTTCACTGGTGTGTTGTTAAATTCCTACTGTTTAGACGGAATAAGTCGTGTAAGTTATACTTTCCGTGACACGTTCTCTCTACTTGATTACTGTTTACTGAAATATTATTTATTTATTTATTTCGTCTATTTCTAAGTATAGGCACAAGTGTATATATAAGAACGTTGGAGTCCTAATTTGGGGTGGTTGTTTCTGTTTATTCGATTGTTTAGTAATTTCGTAAGACAGACACTTTACTTCTTTAAGATGGATGAGGGGTTTAGAAAATTTATTTGTATCGAAATTCTTTATCTCCTTTTATTGTCTACCCGAATATTCTTACGTCACGAGTTATGGTCCTAATTTAATACCTCAATCGGCACTTCTTTTCCCAGAAGTCTTGAATACATGTTATAACTCTTTGGATAATTGAAAATGACTTTTTTGTTGTTTTTTAACGAACTCATTTAGGTCCATTTAATATACATCCACTAGTTCCGACTTTTTTATAGTTAAGAAAACTTTGATGATACAACTATATTAAAATTAATATTGTCCTTTTATGTTTTATTCTAAACTTAATTTTTATCTCTAATGTGTTGATTTGCATGTGAAACTGAGAAGAAACCTCCTGTACATATGGTGTCGTATGTATCTTTGTTACTATCGTTTTATAATGTCCACTAACGTAGAATTACTCTGCTAGTGACAACTGACAATATGTATAATACTCCTAGAAATTTACTTCACCAATGGAGTATTTCAAGAACATTTGAAGTAACAATATCACTTCAAGATTATCTCACCTTCACCTTCACCAGATATTTGAGACGTTATAATATAATTATACGTTTAATACTTAATCTAATATAGTTTTTTACAATTGGTAAACTAAAAAGTCACAATGACTATTATTAACGGAATGATTGAGATATGTCACATACTGAAAGAAGAGTTGAAAAAATAGGGAATTATAAAAGATCTCATGAACTCTTTCTCAGACGACGAATTTATTATAGAGTAGATAGAAAGAATCTTTACCGAAGGGAAGATGAAATAGATCTTTTTCTTCGGGAGTTCGTGAGAAGGTGTGGTGTGTTATATAAGACACTCGGATCCAAGAACCCATGGGTAAATAGGAGGGTAGAAAAGAGAAAAACGTAAAATTTCCTTCTTACTGGGGTATTAAGTGTTTCAATTGGGAGGTTCAGAAAAAGAGTCATTTAAATCATTACGTTATAAATTATTTAATGAGAGAGAAGAGTCCTTCGAAATTGACAATCTATAGAAAAGAGAGTGAAAGGGGATTTTTGTTATAAAGGAAATCTAAATTTTTACGAGTCAAGAAGGGAAATTTGTTTATAAATAAAGAGTGAAAGGAGATGAAAGAGGGATTTAAACATCAATTTAAGAACTTTTCACAAAAAACTTTTATAGTCAAAGGAATTAAAAGTAATAAATAGGGTGAGTTGTAATCGAAATAAGAGGGTGGGTAGTACCGGGAGAACCATTCTAGTAGTCACTGAAGATCCAGAGATTTTAGTAACTGAAAAAGGGATGATACATTATGTTCTTTGAAATAAAAATCGAAATTAAAGGACATTAAAAATTGAAATTAAAGGACATTACTAGTGTAAACCGAAACTGGTAAAGATAGACAACGACTTAAAAGATTTAGGACGAACTTATAGGCCTTAAAGTGTCAAGTACATGACAACTTCGGGTCTTACGTCTTAAAACTCGTAAAACTCGAAACGATCACTCACTCTACTCTCGTTAACACGTCGTCAAACCTATAAGAAACGGTAAAGGAAAGAAACCCTAACCCTACTTTTGACTATAAAAGGTCGGGATACCGGTACCGACTCTAAAGGTTTAAACGACCGTATAACTCAAGTCGTAAAAGTGTCGTAGTAGAAAATCCTAAACTTGATCGAGTTGACCTTAAGGTAGTAGAGGTGATGGAAACAAGTATCACTACGAAGGATTCCGGGTGAATTGAAACGTAGGGTCCTACAGACCGAGATCCACTCACTAGTGAAGCACCAATAGGTCCAGTAATTCTTGAAAAAACATATCAAGAAGACACAAAAGAACGGTGGAGAAGAATCATAGAATCCGAAGAGAATCCAGGAAAAGACAGGAAATAATATGGGTAGAAACGTACTTTACCAGGGAACGATAGAGATTAAAAGATCTTCACTAGAGATCAGAAAGGGTAAGATAACAAAAGGAGATAAAGAAACGTAACTAGTGACTCCTTCGGAGAGAATAGAGAGGAACGATAAGAAACCTTGAGACGTAAGTCTACGAATATAGAAAGGAAAAGAGGAAACGGAAAGTGAAAAGAAAAGAGTCGATAAACATTCCGGAGAAGTCCTTTTTTTTTTTAACGGAGAAACGTAAATAAAAAGAAACTCTACCAGAATTAGTGACAGAGGACATGTGACAGTGTTTGGAGGCAGGTATCAAGAAGTCCCTAAGATAGTCTAGATTTGGGAACTTAGATAAACAGTGAAGGTGACATATTAGGATACCCTAAACTAGATCCAGTACGGACTTACCAGATCACCAAAAGGGATGAAAGAAGTTAAATTCAGACGTAAAACTTTATTCCTCAACCTCGAGTGTTAGACTCGGTGTCAGTCGAGGAGCAGAACAAAAACGACTGACATATGTTGAGTTTTCAGAAACCGACGTTTATTATATTAGTTAGAGTAAAGCTACAAACAGTTGACTACTACAGATACACATCTCAGAAGAGAACACAACAACCTTCTCCCACAAACGATACTGGCCACACAAGAGAACCGTTTTGAGACAATCGGAAAAGGGACGAAGTAAAACATGAGACTCCGGTTTAAAAGGACAATGAGGTCCGTAGAGAACTGAAGGATGAAAACGTAAGGTCAGGGGATATTACTTTTCCTGTAGAAAAAAGCCACAATCAAGATCTTCTTGAACATCCAGAAGTATCTTGGTAAATTGAAGTCGAAGAAGTAGTATTGACCAGTCCCTTATCTGAACCTAATGACACTATAACTTACCAAACGGAACATTTACTTACCTCTAGAGAGACAGTAAAAACTCTGACGTGGATTTTTGACGTAAAACCTGAGAAAACAACTGATACTCCCAGTGAGGTAAAGAAGATTCACTAAGAACGGATGTCATCATCTATATTCCTATTAGACTCAATTTAAGTGGGTAAGGTCAGGTAAAATCAAGTGACTAAGGATTTTACAACTACAAGTGAGAATGGTAGAGGACAAACTGGTGAAGGTTCAATGGAACTAAGTACCTGGATTGTAAGGTCCAAGGATACGTTATAACAAGAAATATCGTAACCTGAAATGAAGGTAGTGACCAGTGTAGTCGTCGACCCGTAACAAAAACGAAACCGAGACAGAGAAGTAAAAAGACCTCAATAAAACGGTAAGAAGAGGTCAATGTATAACCCGTAGATGGTTGGACCCCTCAAGGAGAAAATGACGGTATAGAAAGATGGAAAATTATGCCAATTAACCCAAGAGTTCCGTTCTTATGACTTTACCAAACGGTAAGGACAGAGGCCACTTGGTGTCAAACAGTAAACCTAGTGTAAAACAGGTAACCTAGTAGTTTTTTGGTCGTCTCAAGGTCTTTGTGTAGTAAAAGACGAAATAACTGATACGGTTTCGGAAACTGACACACCTAGTGTTGTTTGATACCTTTTAAGACTTTTTCTACCCTTAATTTCCCTTTATAAGAATTTATCTACCCTTTAGAGACTACCCTTTGTGGTTACCCTTTTGAAATCGGTGGACTACACTTCTTCACTAATTAAACCTGGTTAGGAATACGATCCTTTCTAACTCCCGTCCTCCTATTCCCCTACTGTCTCCTACTCTACCAACCTACCGTAGTGGTTGAACTACATGTACTCAGACTCGTCCGAGACCCTCAACCACTACCTGTTCCTTCTGACGGCACTACATCAGGTATCCCAGTGTTTCTCAACCTGTGTTGACTCGATGACTTGACTTGACTTGGATGCACGGAGACGATGACTTGACTTGACTTGGATGCACGGAGGACACTTTATACAAACGTCCAGTCCTTCGTTGTCAATTTTGACCAGTATCTTGTTATTTAACGAAGAATTAGTCCTTTTCTCATGTAGTTCCGACATATAACAGTGGGACAAACAAATTGAATATACGTCTCATGTAGTACACTTTAAGGTCCGACCTACTTCGTGTTCGATCATAGTTCTAAAGACGCTCTTTATAGTTATTGGAGTATATACGTCTACTATGGTGGGTACACCGTCTTTCACTTCTTGATTTCTCGGAGAACTACTTTACTTCCTCCTCTTATTGATTCTAGTACCGTAGAATCTACCCCGTTTATCTACCCCTTTGTTACCTTTGTCACTGCCTGAAATAAAAGAACCCGAGGTTTTAGTAACGTCTACCACTGATATCGGTACTTTAATTTTCTGCGAACGAGGAATCTTCTTTTCGATACTGGTTGGATCTGTCGTATAATTTTTCGTCTCTGCAATGAAACGGTTGTTTACAAAAAGGTCACCAGTACATACCTACATTCTTAACCGGATATTTATTTCGACTCGTGGTTTTTTTAACTACAAAAGCTTGACGTCTCAACCTCTTCTGAGAAGTCTTAGGGAATCTAAAGTTCCTCTAGGTCGGTCAGGTAGGATTTCCTTTAGTCAGGAGTTAAAAGTAACCTGCCTGACTACGACTTTGAGGTTACCGGTGGACTACACTTCTTGACTGAGTAAGTCTTTCTGGCACTACGATCCTTTCTAACTTCCGTCTTCCTCTTTCTCTGTTGTCTCCTACTCTACCAACCTACCGTAGTGGAAGATGTAGTTGTACTCAAATTCGTTCGAGGTTCTCAACTACTTCTTGTCTCTTCGGATCACACGACATCAGGTACTCCAATGTTTCTCAGTCTTTACTGACTCGTTTACTTGACTTGACTTGACTACAACAACGATGAGGAATCAGTAAGGACAACACAGACTGGCTAGGATATCTGACATCGGACGGTCCCAAGAGACAGACACTCTAAAGGGGTACCTCACTCAACGGTAAGGGAAAAGGTTCCCTAGAAAGGTCGAGTCCCTATCTTGGGGCAGAACACGTAACGTCCGTTTAAGAAATGATGACTCCTTGGTCCCTTCGGGGTGGGGAGACGATCTATGAAAGTTTAGACAAGGAAGGGTGAAGAGAAAACTTTTATCTCGGTTTGTAATAAACGAAAATAACTTACAGGTTTTCGATGGTGTTTACGTTGTGTAGGTTTAATCACTGGAGGAGTGGGGTGAGGTAGTGGTGTAAAAATTCTAAAAATTAATAAATACGTAAATATTTTTTAAAAATGTCGTATCCTAAATTCTCGTACCCGAAGTAGTTTATAGACTCAAGTCTCCTATGAAGATTGTGAATTTTGTACTTATAGAGACTATTGAATTAGAGACTGAACTAGGAGAGTATACTTTTGTAAGTTTTAGTAAAACTCTTAATCCACTGAATTTCATTCTTCTCAACTCTTGTACTGTACCGTATCATTTATGGATTACCTACAATTCATAGTAATAATAAATAATAAAGTGTAAAGAGTGTGAAGAATGGATCAAAATGGACTCTCTGTTTAGAGTCTCAGTACGAACTTAACATGATTCGGGTATGGAGGTAAGATTAAGATGGTGGTCTCGAGTCGTAAATTCAAGGGTTTCTTAAGAGTTTCACGGGTGGAGTGAGACAAGGGTAGTCTGACAATATTTATAGAAATAAGATGGAATTATAACGGTTTGGTCTCAAGAGTAAAAAGAATGATTTTATAAAAAACTCCTTTATTTTGGACAAGTCAGAGGTGAAGTAATAATTTGGTCGACTTCGTAAGTTAAGGTTTTTATACAAAGTTACTAAGATATATAAACGTTATAAAGTGGATCAATATTCCGAAGGGACCAACGAGTCGTCATTCCTTTGACGGACGATTACGTCCTCTGTATCCAAGTTAGGGACCCAACCCTTCTAGGGGACCTCTTCCTTTAGCGTTTGGGTGAGGTCATAAGAACAGTCCCTTTAGGGTACCTGTAACCCCGTAATACACGATGTCAGGTACTTCAACGTTTCTCAACCTGTACTGAATCGTTGATTTGTTTTTGTTGTTTTTATTCCCGATGGTTGTTTCTTTTTGTTCTTAAAATACAACTTCTTTAAAACCTTTTGTAACATATGATAAGGGAAAGAATGTCTAAATGGTAGTCAAACAAGATCCTTTCTGTGATGGTTATAAACACATTAAATCGTAAAAGGTTACAAAAGTCCCGCAGTGTGAAGTAACATTTCATTGTAATTTATGATAATCGTGTAAAACCCTTTACTGTCAGGCGTATTATTCTTAGATATCTATAAAATGATCACTTCACTGTCCTTATCTCGACACCAAATCTTTATGTTAACCGTCACTGTACTACTTGCCTGAACTACAACATACTTTTCCTTTATACACAGAGGGATTCCCGTCATAAGATACTAAAAGGAAAGTATAAAAGTATATTTGATGATTAAGTAGGAAAAGTCTGCGATTACACATTGTAAGAGAAGTCCAGAGAGACCAGGGTGACGACAGTGTGCAATAGAAGTCTTTTTATTAATTTATTATAGGACTTAAGTTGAAGAGAGGGAATATCGTATAGACATGATTTGAAATGATATAATTTCGTCAATAACTTATACATTAAAGGGATGTTTACAGTATGTAGAAGTTTTAACTAGACACCCTCCTTCCTTTAACACCCGAAATCCATTCCTTATTCTAGAGTAAGTCTTGTCCGTTTCCCGAAGGGACTATCGAGTCGACTATTTCTTAGGTAGACGTTAGGTCCTCTGGGACCAAACTGAGGACCCATCCCTTCTAGGTGACCTCTTCATATCCGATGGGCGAGGTCATAAGAACCCGAAGGGAACACCGAGTCGACCATTTCTAAGACGGACGTTACGTTCTCTGGACCCAAACTACTCAATCCTTCTAGGGGACCTCTTCCCTTTCTGATGGGTGAAGTTATAAGACTGGTTCTCTTAAGTGTTAGGTACCCCAGCGTCTCAGTCCGTGTTGACTCACGGAGAGTGAAAGTCTTCTCCGTTTCACATTCCACCTCTAGGTCTTTTGTACATTTGTTTTAAGTCACTGACGATCCCTTTACAGTCGTCTTCATCAACGTTTGACACTGTAGGATCTCCTTTAAAATAATTCATACATAGAGGTTAATGTAAACTGGTAGAACTTACGACAGTGGTGAGGTTTCGTATCACACAGGTAGGAGGACTCCTACTTGACTCCTCGAAGACTCCGAGTAGTTGTCTACCCAAAGTAACTAATATTCTAGTTCGTTTTTAGGAAAACGGGTTGTTAGTTCCAGATGGTGCTAGATCGGTATCTGATTGAAAGGTCAAATATGAAGCCGCTACTATATGGAGTTTACGAAAAGAGTCAGTAAACATGTACAGACGTCTTATGTCGTCTATCGTTTTCAATCTTGTGTCGGTGTAGGTCATTAAGAAAGAAAGAACAAGAGAACCTACTAATTTGAAGGGTTACGAGAACGTTTATCCGTCCAATAACGCGGTCGACACCGGTGACCCGACTTCAACCTTCACTACATATAGAGACGATCCGGTTCGTCAATGGACGGTCCCGTTATAGAAGGTCAAGAGAGAAAAAAAAAAAAAACGATGTCTCCGATTCTTTCTGTGGATAAGATGTGTTGAATCAAAGTTCTACCACCTCGTCAACTTCAGACTTCTCGTCTGAATTTGAAACACCTCGTCTCAGGGGGTCGACTAGGAACGTCTTGTAAATTCTGATCCTTCTTTACACAAACAGGATAAGTCGGTGACTGTATTCCATAATCAAACAATAGAGTCGTCTTGGATCGGATAGGACTGATTATTTTGTTGAAACAATTATGGTGGAGATTTAAAAATGTTCTTTACATCGATATTTAATAAAGTAAGAACAGGATCAATTTGTCCTAATATAATCCTCTTTAGTCTATATGATTGAGTCTACTCTTTTAAATTCTTCAGTGTAATTTTCTTAAGATTCTAGTGGAACCCTTCATGGCAGATTCTTTCCAGTCAGTAATATCTCCTCGTCCAATTAAGAAAAAAAGAGAAGAAGGAAAGAAAAAGAACCAATAGTATGATATACCGATAACTCTCCTGTAGTTAGAATTCTTATAGTTATAAGATTCGTTAATTAAGACGTGTAAAATAATGTCAATAAAGTCAATTTCTTTTACTTGATCAAGAGTCTTATCTTTAAGGATTTTCTTTCCTACGAGTGTCCTCTGTGTAGTCTTTTTATAGTTTCTCGGTCTGTTTACTTCTTTCTTCTTAGGAGACACACGAATGTCCTTATTTAGAAAGTGTAAGAAAAAAACTCGAAATCCTGTCAAATTTCAATCATAGAATAACAATAGTTCATGTCTTCGAAAGTAACAAGAGGAGACCATTAAATCTACCACGCAACAGATTGTACTTTCTCCAAAAAGGGAGAATAAACATAAATGGAAGAATCCCTAAGAGAAACATAAATCGATAAACTTCATGAACCCCGGTGTCTCTTAACTCTTTCTAATGACGAGTGATAAAGAAAAGAGAAAGGATGAACCTCAAGATGAGTTCATCATTTTACCGAAATACGGAAAGTTAATATTTTTCCAAGAGTTGAGTGGAAATTAAAAAAAAAGAAACAAATTAATCTTTGTGATAAAGGGTCAACATACTAACGGTACTGTAATGTGAGGTGTAAAACTTGAAGGTTCTTTTGGTCAACCTAGTAGTCAAGTCAAGTCAAGTCAGCGAGTCAACACGGGCTGAGAAACACTGGGGTACTTAGTGTCGTGCGGTCCGGAGGGACAGGTAGTGGTAGAGGGCCTCAAGTGAGTCTGAATGCAGGTAGCTCAGGTACTACGGTAGGTCGGTAGAGTAGGACCCAGCAGGGGAAGAGGAGGACGGGGGTTAGAGAGGGTCGTAGTCTCAGAAAAGGTTACTCAGTTGAGAAGTGTACTCCACAGGTTTCATGACCTCGAAGTCGAAATCTCAGTCAGGAAGGTTTCTTTAGGGTCCCAACTCGAGGAAGTCTTACCTGTCTAACCTAGAGGAATGTCAGGTTCCCTGAGAGTTCTCAGAAGAGGTTGTGTGTCAAGTTTACGTAGTTAAGAAGCCGCGAGTCGGAAGAAGTGTCAGGTTGAGAATGTAGGTATGTACTGGTGACCTTTTTGGTATCGGAACTGATCTACCTGGAATCAGTCGTTTTATTACAGAGACGAAAACTTATATGATAGATCCAACCAGTATTGAAAAGAAGGTTCCTCATTCGCAGAAAATTAAAGTACCGACGTCAGTGGTAGATGTCACTAAAACCTCGGGGGGGGGGTTTTTTTATTTCAGACTGTGATAAAGATGACAAAGGGGTAGATAAAGGGTTCTTCACTACCCTGGTCTACGGTACTAGAAGCAAAAGACTTCCAACTCGAAATTCGGCTGAAAAAGTGAGAGGAGAAAGTGAAAGTAGTTCTCCGAAAAATCGAGGAGAAGTGGAAGACGGTATTCCCACCACAGTAGACGTATAGAGTCCAATAACGGTAAAGAGGGTCGTTAGAACTAATGTCGAACACAAAGAAGGTCAGGTCGCAAAGAGTACTACACGAGACGTATCTTCAATTTATTCGTCCCACTGTTATATGTCGGAACTGCATGAGGAAAAGAATAAACCTTGGTCAGACAACAAGGTACAGGTCAAGATTGACAACGAAGGACTGGACGTATGTTTAAAGAGTTCTCCGTCCAGTCCACCAGACCATAAGGGTAGAGAAAGTCTTAAAAGGTGTCAAATAACACTAGGTGTGTCAGTTTCCGAAACCGTATCAATTATTTCGTCTTTATCTACAAAAAGACATTGAGAGAACGAAAAAGGTACTAGGTCGCCTACAAACTAGAGACCAAGGAGACAGAAAAGATTTTGATCGAACTTGTAGTCCCTCAAGTACCAAGTACATACTTCAGACCGAACCTCTTAAAGCTCGTAATGAAATGATCGTACACTCTACTCACGTTAACACGTCATCAAACTTGTGAGAAACCGTAACGGAAAGAAACCTTAACCTTACTTTTTACTGGAAAAGGTCAGGACACCGGTGACGACTCAGAAGGTTTGAACGACCGTATAACTCACGTCGTGAAAGTGTCGTAGTAGAAAGTCCTAAACTTTGTCGAAATGACCTTAAGGTAGTGGAGGTGATCGAAACAAGTATCACTACGAAAGATTCCGGGTAAACTGGAGTGTAAGGTTCTACAGACCGAGATCTAATCACTAGTGTAGTAGTACTAATAGACTCAGTACTTCTAGAAAAAACATGTCAAGAAGACACATAAGAACGGGATCTTCTTTGACAATCACACCTTTTCAAAAGGGAGATAGGAAGATCCAAGAAGTCGACCAGATTATTAATTTAACCGTATTTTGTTTGATCCCCAAAGGGTCCACCACATCACCATTTTCTTAGACGGACGGTTATATCCTTTACGTTCAAACCCGGGACCCAGATCTTCTAAGGGTCCTCCTACTTTACTGTTGGGTGAGGTCATAAGAATGGACCTTTTGAGGTACCTGTCTTCTCGGACCACCCGATATCAGGTGGTCCAGAGATTCTCAGTCTGTATGTTTACTTGTGTGTCCCTGGGACGGATTCTGTTTAATTGTTCTCTTTTGGTGCAAATCATAACACGAATGTCCTAGGAGTACTTGATACTCTGAGTTTCCGTCAGTTCGTTAACTCCAAATATACGGTGAGACTCGATTCCTTAACCTATCCCCGGACCCCGAAGTTTCGTCTCGTCGCGGTAAGTGTCTTCTATTGTTCTCGTTTGTAAACTATCAGTTCACAAACAGGACACTCCCTCCATCCAGAAAGTTTATTTTTAATAGGGACCAGTATGAGATAAAGACTCAGTCCGAGGATAGATTTAAGGATATCCTTTAATTCCTTCCCCATGATCAAAAAGAACTCAGTCGACCTAGAGCTAATGGGAGTTGAGTTTTATTAGGTGGACAGGTCCACCATGTAAAACCCCACCGTATAAACGAAGGGAAGTTTTATTTCTCTCTGGTAACGTATGAAGGTACCGAAGAGGAAATTCCTATAACCTTTATCTCTTTCGTCTAGTAATGGTTGTTGTATATCTGTCTATACACCGTCACCGAGGTTGAAAGAAGGGGTATAGGACTAGGATAATTAAACTTTTTTTTTTTTTTTGTCGTAGAGAGAGGAGTGAGTTGGTCCCTTTTTGACTCCACTTAATAAAATTTTCCATTTGACTGGAGTGTATGTTTTATAACATTGTTTTAGTCTAGTAAAAGATTTAAAATAAAAAGAAATTATCGGAATTCAATTCTTACTTTCCTGACTAAGTAACCTTCCTGACTATAACAATCCCCTTTGTGTGACTAACTTTGGCGGGTGGGACCGGTCCGTGGTGTCATTGGCAAACGTACTCAACAAAATACTGTCTTCTAGGACTATTCCTTATCCCTTGATTATTCGGTGGTGGTTGACCTTCTCAAGTCCTTTCCAGTTTTCCTCTGTGGCGTACAGACAGGTGAAGGGTCTTAGGGAGAACGGTCGTAGGTAGAACCGACTCGCTATGGACACGGTGGTTCTTTCTGGGACTTAATCTTACTAACCGGTTTCTGGTGGGTTTTTGATTAGGGTAGTGGTAATTTAGACTCTAACTCTCGGTGTGACGTCTCGTCAAGAGGACCCAAGGGAATGGGATGACGAGAGGTGAGTCCACGGGAAGGGTTATTTTGGAGAACGAAACAGTCGTACACAGAGGAGTCTGTTAAGAAAAGACTCACAATCTGTTCTCTGGTGAGAACCCCGGGACATCCCCCCCGAGGGTGAAGGATGTTGGGTTTATTATTAACCTATTATTAACCTGTTATAGTAATGACAGGTTAACCTCGACTTTGTTGATAACAGGATAGGTTATAGACTAACCTCGACTTTAAGGTTATTACACTGTGGGACTACGTTTCTCGGTTGAGTGACCTTTTCTGAGACAGTGATCTTTTTAACTTCCGTTTTCTTCACCCATCGGCTCCTACTCTACCAATCTATCGTAGTGACTGAGTTACGTGCACTTAAACTCGTTTGAGACTCTCTCGCTTCCTGTCACCTCGGACCTCACACGTTAGGAACTCCAACGTTTTTCAGCCTGTATTGAATCACTGATTTGTCCTTTCTGACTTTTGAATTTTATACCGGAACCGAACTGGATACGAAAGAATAAAGTCAACTAGAAACACCCTTCCGAAAGTTATTTTCTACCACTACAATTGACGCATGTACGATTCAACGACGTCAGTACAGACTGAGACTGGGGTACCTGGCATCCGACGGTCCGAGGAGACAGGTACCCTAAGAGGTCCGTTCTTATGACCTGACCTAACGATACAGGAGGAGGTTCCCTAGAAGGGTTGGGTCCCTAACTTGGACGTAGAGAACACAGAGGACGTAACCGTTCGTCCAAGAAATGGTGACCGTGACACGGTGGACCCTTCGGGAGTATAATTATTTAGGAAAAAGTTTTACAGTCGAACAGATAAAGTTAACAAGTCGATAAATTTCTGTGTCGGTGCTAAAGTAGACCCCCGGTAGGTATACGTACTGATTTATCATAAGTGATAAAGTTTTAACGTCAAGGTACCAAAACAAATTTTATGTTTGGTAGCCAATCTTTTGAGATTAGACGTAAAGGACACAAGAAACGACAACATTCTTCATCGGATCCGCTACTCCTTTATCACCGAAGAAACCCTTTGTCTTCCTTCACGAGTTTCCTACACACCTCTCTTGTGTATTTCTCTGACGGATGAAGAGTCAAAAAACAAAAAACAAAAAAGATCCTTATCAAGAGGGATGTAATTGTCACAAAGAAAAATATATGAATGTTATATTCATTCAACTTTCAGTGACCTATTTTTTGAAAACTTTGTTTCGGGTTGGACTTTTAATTGAGGTATAATTTCCTTTGTTCTTACACTTACCACGATCTTCTTTTTATTCAACTGAACTTTTATGAACCAAACTCTAATAACTGGTCTTTATAAATAAGTTACAGGGGTACTCGTACTTCGACACCATTCAATTTATAACACACCCCCGTCTCCATCCCTTCTTGTATAAATCTTACCAAAAGACTTCTTAAAGGAACTTTTCTCCTTGTAGTGTTTTAAAACGAAAAATTGGTTTTCCTTTGTTTATTTTAAGATGTTGATGTCATTATGAGAGTTCAACTCTTATAATTTTAAAACCAAAAGGTATGATGTAAGACAAATCTTTTATTGTGAGAGGGGGGGGGGGTGGTTTTCTTTTATTAGGGGTTTATGACAACAAATTTCGTATCTTAGTCTTCTGTCTCCATATGACTGTACCCGGGACGGGAGTTCCTTGAATTTCATTTGTTATGGTTGTCGTTGACGGTTCAGTTGTCTCGTCCTGACGATGAAAGGCCATATACTGAGTATAACATAATGACACAACACTTAGGACTATACGTAGAAGAAAATTTTTCACACTATTGGGTTGGTAAGATTTGGATAGAATAAAATAAACTTTCTTGGACCATAACGTTCTACCTTCGTGTTTTCTTGACATTAAAACATTAGAAAGTTTCACGAAGAAAAAAGACCCTGACGTTTTCACTAGTTGGACTTTTCAATCTTAACTAAAAATTTACTGAAGCATAGTATGAGGACATAAGTGTACTACAGGACTCAGTATCCTTCCCTTTATTTTAAACAGTCTTTTTTTAATATTATAGATAGTTGTAAATCGAAATTCCCACGAATTCAATTAATTTAACATAAGGGAAAATTCCGTCTGTATGTACGTATCACACAGTAGTGTAGACATTGAATTTTACTTTCTATACAATTGTAATTTTGATTTTTACTTTATCAAAGAAAATATTCTAAGAGTTTAAAATATATCTCGTAATAAAATACTGATCATTTGTTCCGAGTTCCTTCTATTAACCTCGAAAGAAGGAATATTGTCATACCATATTTACAAACCAAGTTTGAATAAAGTTCGGGTAGCATATAAGCACAATACATGAACATAGGATATGTGTAAATATTTTAGTAAGTCACACTCACTTAGATATCATTTGACAGTAAGACTTCTTATCGTGACAATTAGTCAGGCTCTTTCCAGTACGAAACAAACGAACAAGATATTTAGTACGTGTGCAAAGAAGATTCACCGAATTTCTACACGTTCCAGAGTTAAGGTGGTTCGTTTCATTGACGTATAAAAACTTACTTTTAGAAGTTGTCGACATTAACTTCTTCACCGTATCAAGTGTAAGATGTATTCATGTTACTTATGATGGAAGTTCCCGTTTTTAGTCAGAGACTTTTACTTTGGTTTTACTGACCTTTACCTTTCGTGTGTGATTCAATCAGTAACTAACTAAACCAACCCTCTCAGGGTCATTTTTCGACTGTAACTAAATAGAAAATTAGATTCTCTTATTGTTGTTTAGAATTTCGTTAGTCAAAATTACCAGAATTATTGAGGTTAGTTTAATAAGTGGAAGGTGTAATTATATCCTCCAACCGAAGTATAAATAAGTAGTCTAAACAGTTTATTTATAGTGACAAACGGTTTGATTTGGACTCAGGAAGTCAAGATTATCTAAGGTAATCGTAAGTCAAAATTAACGGGAGGGGAGTATTAATTCCACTGGTTTCCAAGGTCAAAAGGTCCGTACCAGTACCTGGACCAAATACGAAAAACGTGACCGTATTAAAAATTTTGTCAGAAAGATAAAAAAATTTACAGGACTAAAAGTTTCTATTTCGGAGGTACGAGTATTGACAAAAGTACTAAGGGACCAAGAAATCCCTGATAATTTCGACTTTCAGAAGAAATTCTAGCCATACTCGTTCATAAACTTTTATGGTCCTGACTTTTTTTAGATAGACTATAAAGGAGTGGATGCGTTTCTTACTATAAAAGGAGTCGATGTTGTGTATAGACACAGGAGTTTTTATCTTCGGAACTGTCCGACATTCGAAAAGAAAAGTTCCTGAGATAAACTTTTGGTTTTTATAAAACAGGAAGACTGTTATCTTTTTTGATTCTTAAAAAAGAATCACCCACTTAAATCTTTTCCTGGTGACGAACTAAAATAAACTGGACTTGAAACGATTATATACCTCCTCCTTTACCGTTGGGTAACGATTATATTTGAAATTTTCAGATTCTACCATTACTTTACTTTCGTCTTCGTGACAAGTGACTATAACTAATGTAAAACGTAATCAAAATCCAAGATATTAATGTCCTCAAGACAATCACTCCTTTTACCACCTGTGTGTCCATAGAGGTCCTGTGACTACCTCAGAGTCGCTACTTTGAAAATCGTAGATTCAGTACCAAGATGTTTCTCTACACGATGTGTTTCTGTCTCGGTATTCCCTGAGAAGGTCCACTATTCACTCATTTCACCTGTCTGTCTACTCTCTGACACGAATCACCCATATCAGTTCCAACTATGACCCCTTTTTATTCAGTCAGGTGTCGTTATGTTGACAGATGTCTCGAAGATTGACTTATCTAAAGAGTACGTCGATCGGACATTTAAACTAGGACACGTTGTAAATGAAAGAAATAAATCTAGTCCTAATTTTGCCTTGTGGATTTTTCCGGTGTATCCTATTTCTCTGACACTCTACGGAAGTTTCCTTACTTGTAAAGGGTCACCTATATTTATCTAACAACAAAACTAGGGAAATTTTCCAGTAATCAGTTTGGAAGACAAAGAAAGAGAGAGTTAGAGTAAAGAAAGGTAGAGATAGAGTTTGTGTCTTCGTACGAAATCCTTTTCTTTAATTTAGTTGTCCGGTTGGGTAGGGATCGAGTTTGTCGTTTTGTGTTTTGAATTAAAAAAATCTCAAAAATTGTGAGTTCGAGGCGTACGTAAAGAATAAAGTCTATTTCGTTCAAAAAAAGATAAATTCATTTTACTTTTACTTTAGGGTTTTGATCCTATATTATTCAAGTTTTAGAGAGAAAGTGGTTTCTTAAACTCTTTAGTATAAGGTTGAAAACGGGAGAACGATTTTAGTATTGGTCTATTACGGTGGTTCAACTTCGTAAGACGAGAAAGAAAATTTGAAATATATTTCCTAGATTGTTTAATTATTATTGACTATTAGTAGTCCAAAATGGTCCAAATGTTTCGGTTAAAACTCGACAATTATCCAGGAGCACCTCTTTAGTCAGGACTCAATTTATGTGTTTAGTAATCCAAACGTTATCTTATAAATTAAACCTTTATGTCACGTTTACACTATTAGAGTAAATACTAAATTTAATAACGAATCGACTTACGACATGTTTACTAGACTTATGATAAAGTCTGTTCTACTCGTTAGGGGTTTTTCATTTTTTATATCAGGAGTTGGAACTGAATAAATATAAATTGACCCTTTTCTGTGTTTGTATTTCGATATTATCTTATTTAGGTTGGTTTAGTGCGTTGTAAATCTAAACTGATATTCGGGAAACCACACGTACTGGATACAGAATTCCTTTGTTGTAAATTATAAATTGTATACGACTAATTTATGAGTAATAGTCCGTGGTATAATCCTCGACCCAAATACGGTCGTTATTTCTATGTCATAAAGAATAACTACTTAAAGGGATAAGAATCCATCCCACCTCTATGACTTAGTTCCTTCAGAACGAACATCTTCACTGTATATAGGACTCCGGTCTCCATTCCTTCCCTTTCCGGTCTAGTACTTTCACACGTTTTCCGTTCCGTTCACTTTAAATCTTAAAAAGTCTCCACTCTGACTTGTAATGATTACGACGTCTCTTAGACTGTGTAGAATTTTTATCTTAACTTCCCTGTGTTAGACACGGAAATGACGGTGACGTCGACTCTTTCCTGACACTATCTTTCATGCATGACTTTTGATCAAATTCAATTCATAACCATTCATAAAGATGGTATTCAACTATTCATAAAGATGAATTTTTCTTTTCGTGACACATTCAATATATTTGTGGAACTTTAGTAGTAGTCAGACAAGAGAGGACCTTTCACTGTAAAGGTTTAAGAGGGATAAAAGAACGGTATGAGACTTCGGTGTAATAAAGGAACTTAAGGAGACGTTTCGTGTCTACCGGAGAACTTACAAGTTGACTTTAGGGTTTGAACTTCCTAGACTCTTGACCCGAGTGATAATAAGGTTCGGATAGGAATGGAACGTAGGGTTTACGATCACTTCTGTCGACATAAGTGGTACTTAGGATCATTTCTTGATCCATTAGAAGGGTCCCAGAAGTGAGAGGGAATAGAACGGTACAGTAATCTAGTGGTTCAACAGAGTTAAGGTCTCGGAGTTATAGAGATTAATCCACTATCCTAATCATACTATTATAAATCTCTTTTTATTTTTACGTTTATTGAAATAAATCTCTTTACATATATGTATTATTTTATAATTTGGTATCTATCTTTTCTTAAGTACGGTTATAAGACAAAGAAACCTAAAAGTCAAAGATAGAGACATAGAGAGACAGAGATATAGTGACAGAGAGAAAGAGAGAGAGAAATATATATATATATGTATATATATATGTGTGTGTCTGTATATACATGACTATATGTAATAAAACTTCTTATTTCACTCTTATAAACTTGATTGTCATTTTGAACACTATTTCTATATCATCATAATCATCTTTCTTTGTACGTCTGTATATATACGTCTTTATATGTGTATGTACATATCTGGATAGGATATCGTATGTGTCTGGACATACGTGTAGTATTCTATTACGGTGATACATGTATATGTATGTATGTCTCTATGTATATCCATACACTAATACCTACACATACGACGTCATGTATTTACATAAACGTATATATACGAAGTTATATATAAATATATACCACCGAAGGTCCCACCGAGTCACCATTTCTTAGACTGACACTACGTCCTTTGTGTCCACTGTACCCAAGTTAGGGACCCAGTCCTTCTATGGTACCTCTTCCTTTACCGTTGGGTGAGGTCTTAAGAACGGACCTTTAGGGTAACTATCTCCTCGGACCAACAAATATCACTTACCCTAAAGTTTTCCTAGTCTGTGCTGTCGTTGATGTGTTTTTTTCATATTTATGGGAGAGGAAGAAGTTTTTGTAGAAGTGACGAGAAAAAGTTTACTTTAAGTCCTAATTCAATAGTGATAGTTAAAATTTTTTATTGAGACAACCTTTTTAAAATTTATTGACGTAATTTATATATGTAATTGAATTCTTCTTGAGGGTAACAGTACTAGAACTATGAAGGACCGATTTTCGTACCGAAAGTAAAAGTAAATTATTTACATAAGTCAAAATATCAAAAGAGGAAGGTCTACTAAAACGTAAAACCCTATCTTTATGAGATTTCTTTATACAATAAACTTATTACCCTATAGAATAATAACGATAATAAATTCTAAAAGATTAATAGAAACGATTAATACTACGATAAGTAAAAATATATAGTTAAACCGATTTCAAATAGTAATCAAGATTGTCAAACACACCTATCAAACCTAACAATGTTTCCGTAAGAAAAAAGAACTTACTATCGTCAAAATGGAGTAAGAAGGGGTAGATTTTCAGTCCGGACAGAAAGGTCTCCGTAGTAAGTATCGTACTAGTAATGGCAATGAGTAACACCGTCATAACTAATATTGAGAAAATGTAAAGAAACAAGAAAAAAAAAAAAAAAAACGTCACTATCCAACCTCAGTTACTAAGGTCTACGACACAAGAACCAGAACTGTAATTTGTCTAACGAAGATTCCTAAGTGATGATAGTCACTATTTAACGATATAAGTATAAAAAATAAATTTCGGAAGTAAACCAATTCTTTTAAAGACAGAAAAAGACAAAAAGATTTATAGAAAAACGTTTTTACTTACAAGATGAAACAGTTTATTTATAAAAATTCACTCTACTGATACATACTGAGAAGGAAAAAATTAGATGTATTCTTTTACCCGATGGAATTTTCTACGATTTGGTAGGAGTACTCGGTTGACTTGTTAAAGGTCAACCAGTCCTCCATTTAATAAAAATATGTAACCCTCTAAATTAAACGGTTTTAAAAATATAAAAATAATAAATTCCAAAGACTTATAAATGACAAGGGTAACCGAACATTAAAAGGAATGAACGTGTAAAAACAAGGACAGAGACGATAATTTCTTCGGTGTAGTTTCATTAACCTCTCGTAAAGGAAACATTTAAAAGAAACCTTTATATGTTATAATTGTTTTTGTTATCTATTTGAAAGTCAAGAAGGATACACGGTTCGTAATAAGATTCGAGGAATGTATAAAGTAAGTTAGGAATATTTTTAGGATACAGTATTTGAAAATAATAAGGTTAAAATGTCTACTTATTAGATTCCGGGACTTTCAAATTTGTTGAACAAGTTCTAGTTTATCTTCGTTTAAGTCAAGAGGTTGAGATCCGTCAGAACAAGATTTTAAATGTATTGTCTCTTTAGTAATGGTTAACTTCATATGAGTTAAATGTATCTCTTGTTTGAGAACCTGTGACTGACACAGTGAAGGATGAAGAGAGAATCTTATACGAATAGAATTTTATTAACGTAAAATACCCGAAGGGACCGTCAGGTCACCAAGTCTGTGGTACGGAGATAACGTCACCCGCGTCCAACGGAGGGACCAGTCTTTGGATTCTAGGGTGTACGACACACTGGTTTCTATTTTTATTTATTTATTTTACTTGTTAAATGAATTTTTTGTTGTTGTTGTTCTTGTTGTTGTAAGGTAAACAGAATCGAAGACATTTTATCTAATACCCACAACGTTCCAACAGACCGTGAAGCAACAAAAACAAAAACAAAAAAAAAGACCCCTGTGGTCTTGAACTTCTAATGTTGGAACCAAGTACTGAAAATTTTTCAGTTGACAGTAAGTTTAACAGAGGAAAAATACATTCTTATAGAAAAGAGAAAGAGAAATTCACTTGACTTAAACGAAGATAAACTAGAGATACATAAATATACACTTAAAGAAAATGAAACATGACGAATCATTTGTGATACGAAATATATAAACCTATATAGAAAAATAACATATTATCAAGGTCATCAACAATAAAACTTATAAACAAGAAGGGCTAAAAGAGACAAGAAAGTATAAAAAGACCATCAGGTTACTCTATCTACTGTTTAAATCAGTTTCATTAGAAAGTCAGAAAATTGGAGGAAAAGTATAAAAGATAGAGGAGTAGACAGAAGTAAAGATTCTATACATAACAAAATAGAAAGTCCAATGATGACGAAAGAAGTCTCCACAGATCAGAACACAAGTGGGATAGGTAAAAAAAAAGTAAATTCTTAATATCCAACATGTGTGTGTTATATACACAAGAAAAAAAGAAATTAGATAGGTCAATAAAATTCATCAGTCACAAGACCAATAAGAAAAAGATAATGAAAAATATGTAAACTTTTTATACAGAAATAACAAATAGGTTATTAAAGTTATACTCTTGAACTCATAACAAGACGATTACGAGTTAGTACTATCGTATAAAGGAAGATACAAATCTATAAAAAACTTAACCCTTGTGTATAACAATCATGTGTTAAACATCTTTAGACCTCTCGGGTTCATCTCATCTGAAAGATGGTCTCTCCTAAACATTACCGAAGACGAATTACCGATACCACGGAGGTTAGATTTTGTACGATTAAAGTCTAGAGTTGGACTCCAAAAGGACTGAGTGACCAATCACATTTAATCTTGTGGTCTGAATATCCTCTCCTCCGATCACTGATGTCTAACAAACATTTCTCAGAATAATTATCATAAAGGGTCATAGTTGGGACTTTTACTGTCTAAAGTACCCCCTTAGATTAAAAACGGACCGTTAAAAAAAGGATCGGGTAGGAAACTGATATATCAGGATGACTACCAGGTACGGATAAACTCCTAAGAGTCCGAACTTAAGGGTTGAAACATACCTGTTATTTAGTACTAGAGATCAAAAGTACGAAAGTTTCAGTAAATATCGAGATGAAGGTCGACAGAGAAGTAAATACATAAACATACAAATAAAACCAGAGGTGACTGACGGTCACTTAACAAGGATCGAGTCGTTACTTAATTTTATAAAAAGTCTCAGATAAACTTAATATCGTATCTAGTAAAAGTTTTTTTAGAATGAACGATACTAAAGGTTTTACCTTCAGGAGGTGAAAAAACTCCAGGAACTCTATCCTCTAATACAAAGTAAAACAAACTCAAAATTATCGTAAGAACCATTTCACTTTCACTTTCAGCGAGTCGGCACAGCCTGAGAAATGATGAGGTACCTGACATCAAGTACCTTAAGAGGTCCGGTCTTATGGTCTCACCCATCGGAAAGGGAAGAGGTCCCCCTAGAAGGGTTGGATCCTTAGTTTGATCCCAGAGGACGTAACATCTACCTAAGAAATGGTTGACTCGATAGTCCCTTCAGGTAAGAAAACTTTAATTCCGTATTTTGATTTGGTTTAACTCGATTTTATATATTTAATTAAAAATAATATTTACGTACAAATAAAATATAAATTGTCGAAATAACTTCCCATCTGGGTATTTTTTATACATTTACATTCAGAACTGTATACATGTGTAAGAACTTTGGTATCGGTGTCAAACCTATTACTTGTATAAGTAGTGGGGAATTTCAAAAGAACACGGACAAACATTAAGGACAGAGAGCGACGAAGGTACATACAAATCCCTTGGTGTCTAGACAAAAGACAGGAATTTATAATTAAAACATATTTAACTTAGTATTACATACATCAGAAACTTTGAAATTTCGGAATTTCTGTTATATAAGTATGTCGTCAGTAATTAATGATTAAAAAAAATTCAATGAGTTGAGAAGTCACAAGTAATTTTTTTTTTTTTTTTTCGAAGAGAGTGTCAAGTTTAGGAAATAGACACTCACTTCGTCTTGGGTCTTTATTTCAAAGAACTACAGATTTAATGTAACTAGCACATCAGCTATTGAATCACCATTTAGTACCTTTCTTTTAAACTCACTCGTTATACAGTACTTTAGGGTGATTCGTCGAACCTTTTCATCTTAAATAGAAATTTAAATCATTGTGTACTAACATTTTCACTGACTCCGTATGTTTCGTAATTTGTCGATTAGGTACAAAGGTGTAACTACCCTACGTATTAGTGAGATATACTTTCTTTTTTTTTGTAAAAATTTTCAAATTTACGAATTAAAGATGACAAGGAGGTTCTCTTTTTATTAAGGGTTGTAATTAATAAACATATGTAACGAATCAATGTCTTATTAGAAGTTAACTCGTTTTTATATTCGAGAACCTTTTACTAGTTTACGTTTCCTTATACCGTTGTTACCTTTCTCCTTACGATCTCTTTTTCTTTACTTTCTTCAAGTGAATTAGAAAAGAAAGTTTCTGGTAGTTTAGTTCTAAGGACTTTAAGAGATTAGTGGTCCCATCTATTAAGTCTTAGGTTTTATACTATAACAAGTGTCACTGAGTATTTTAAGATAAGGATAAGAAATTGTATTAAACCGGTTTGTTTTGATTTGAGTGATACCGACAGTTTTGTCTTTGTTTTAGATTAAACTACATGGAGTTGTCTTTATCGAAATTTACTGAAAAGATATACATATAGAATTTTGTATTTTTTGTAAAGTAAAGAGAACTTCGGAAAGAGTATCGATACCGAGTTGTGAGGACTTGAAAAACTAAGAAAATTCGTCGAGATTATAATGGAGGTTTCCGTCTAGTTTTTTCAGAGGTAAAAGATTAAATGAGAGAAAGAGAGTACCTACCTACGAAACTTTATTTCGAAACCCTAGTGCGAAAGTTAAAAGTAATATAGATTGAAAGTTCTACACTAGTATAAAAGACATTATACTCAGTTTTATGTAATAGATAGTTCTGGTTTACAAAGAAAAGAAGGATATGAATTAAAATAAAGTACTCCTCTTTTCGAAACTTCAAGTGAGATTCAGTTAAGATGATGTACATTTTTAATTTTGTTCTTTCCTTATAAAATGACTTATACTTTTACGTTTCGTTCCTAAGTTGTAAAGTGATTACTAGTACAACACTTCTCGTCCTCTTTGCCACAGATAGTTCTTATGGTAGTGAGTAAAATTTTAAGGTCCAGGGGTAACGAAGTAGGGAGAAAATATCGACTATTGAGAAGAGAACAAAAAGAAGGGATAGGGAGTAGTTGCTTCTGAGAATTTTTGTAGTTCCCTAGGAGTAGGGATAGACATGAAGTTGACTTGTTTGTGTAGTCGTCACGGAATCATAGAAGGGTCTAGTTAAGAGGTAAGAAAAAGAGGTTACCTGGTTAAAAACGAAAGAGAAGAGGTTAAGTCACCTGTCTCTGAGAAGGAAGTCTTACTTCCTCACATATACTGTCATTGCTAACGAAAAGACCCTGTAACATCTGTAGTTGGTATAAAAGAGTGACATTACCTAATCACTTATTTCAAAATCATGGTCTTTTGAGACAGAGGATTTCTTCGTTCACCAATTTATGCCAGGAAGGAGAGAACTAGGTCATCCTTGTTGGGACGAAGGGTGAGTCAAGGAACACAATAAAGGTCCGTAATGACTTTACATGGAATCTTTTCGGGTGGTTCAACGGTCAAAAGGTTGTACTCAAAGGTAACCTTTAGGTGTCATATTACGATACCAAGGGAGGTACACAACGTTTGTGATGGGACTTTGACTAACTTTTTCTGTAGTTACAGGGACTACTTTCGCCGGTAACACTATCACTGTTTGAGTTACGGTTGGTTCCGATGAGGGATACCTATAAAAATTTGGTAGTCGTCAGTCTACAGTCACGTTGTATATAGAGGTGTATCTAATGATACCTTAAAAAAATTTTTTTGTTTTTCTGGAATATAATAGTAAGTTTTTTGTGTCTTACATATAGAATAAACCAAAATATTATCGGAAGACTCCGATGTCTGTCCAATTTCTTTACGTCTGTAATACACATAAAGTCGATTTTTCAGTGTCCCACCCCAGAGTTTTGGTACAAATAGTATAGGTCACAAGGTCACAAACAAAACAAAATTTGAAAAATCATTTAATTTTAAATAACTATCTAAGTCAAGTCAAGTCAGCGAGTCAGTACAGACTGAGAACCACTGGGATACCTGACGTTGTACGGTCCGAAGGGATAGAAAATAGTTGAGGACCTTGAATGAGTCTAAGTACCAGTAGGTCAGTCACTACGGTAGGTTGGTAGAATAGGAGACAGTAGGAGAAGAACAGGACGGAAGTTAGAAAGAGTCGTAGTCCCAGAAAAGTTTACTCAGTAAAGAAGTGTAGTCCACCGGTTATAACCTGAAAGTCGAAGTTGCAGTCAGGAAGGTTACCTATAAGTTCTGACTAAAGGAAATCCTAACTGACTCGTCTAGAGGAATGTCAGTTTTCCTGAGAGTTCTCAGAAAAGGTTGTGTGTCAAGTTTTTGTAGTTAAGAAACCTTGAGTTGAAAGAAATATCAAGTTGACAGTGTAGGTATGTACTGATGACCTTTTTGTTATCGGAACTGATCTGTCTAGAAACAACCGTTGTATTACAGAGACGAAAAATTATACAACAGATCCAACTAGTATAGAAAAGAAGGTTCCTCGTTCGTAGAAAATTAAAGTATCGAAATCAGTGGTAGACGTGACTAAAACCTCGGGGGGGGTTTTATTTCAACAGTGACAAAGGTAACAAAGGGGTAGATAAAAGGTACTTCACTACCCTGGTCTACGGTAACTATCTAATCTATTGATAAAACTTTAAACGTAAAATCGTTTTAACAATTTCTTTTGAATTACCCGTAGTTAGTCAACTTTATTATATTTTAATAACCTAATTATATTTAATTTTTAAAAGTCTAATTAGTTTAATTATTTTTGAAACTACGGTTGGTTGATTATTCGATAAAACGGGTACATTGTAAAGAAAACTGGACGGTTATTCGGTTTTAAAAATTTTTTATTTAAAGATTATCACAAAATTAAAAGAGAATACGAAGTTCATCTATTTAATGAAATTTACACGTTTTTAGTAAATTTATTTAATGATTCCTTTTATTAAAACTGTTTAAATTCATAGTATTTAATAAATTATATCTATATTTACTATGAAGAGATAACATCTCATGTGTCTTTTGAGTATTTTTAAAATTTTTTCTTTTTGACTTTTTAACTAAGACGGAAGGTTACTGTTTCACACTGGGTTTGAAAATAATTCATGAAAATGTGACTTTATTTTATATATATCTGTGAATACAATGGACTACTCTAGTTTCACTATACTTTGGAATCCTCTAGTAAAGATTTTGTTTGTATGTCTTTTCCGTAGTTTCATATCTCTCTTTGGAACACATCATAGTGTAAAATAAATCGACATTAAATATCTCCCTCATCTTATAATCTAAATGAAGGTTTCATATCTATAATCTCTATTACTGACGGAACTTGATTAATACTGTATGATTTTAACTGACAGATTTTGGTACTCTTTAACTTTTCTCTTTCGTGACAGGAGATCCCTACTGTACTTCCGTAATCTCTTTTCTCCTCTTTCCTTTTTTTTTTTCCTTAGGACAAACAATATTTGTTCATCCAACCGTCAACGTAGAGACATCTTTATCTATTCTTCATAGTGAACAGGTTTTTACTTAGGGGGTAACTGAATGTATTCCAGACTTTAGGGTGATAATCTTTACGTACAAAGACCGAGAATTTCTAGAATTTACCTAAAAGGATAAATTTATCTTTATAGGACTGGTAGGACCACCGAGTCGACCGTTTCTCAGACAGACGTTACATTCTCTGGAGTCAAGTGAAGAACCCAGTCCTTCTAGGGTACCTTTTCCTTATTCGATGGGTGAGGTCATGAGTACCTAAAGAGACCACCGAGTCTCCGTTTCTTAGACGGACGTCATGTCCTCCGGACCCAAACTAGGGACCCAACCCTTCTAGGGGACGTCTTCCCGAACCGTTGGGTGAGGTTATAAGAACGGGCCTCTTAGGGGTACCTGCTTTCTTGGACCACCCGATGTAAGGTACCCGAGTGTTTCTCAGTCTGTACTGACTCACTGATTCGTGTCGTATAGGACTGATATTATTAAACCGGAAAATTTTATTAAAAAGATCCCCGAGTTTAATAAATAACTCCTGTGTCGTTCACTGTTACCTGTAACGTATAGTTAATCCGTTCTACAGGGCTGTCAATTAACAAAGTTCAGGAAAGAGACTCGAGTCAATTACATAATTGAGATGGTTTACATATATTTCACTTTCAGTTATACGATTATGGCTTGATCTACTTCTTTTTGTGTTCTTTTATAGTACGGAAGGGTTCCTTAAATGGAAGAACAACCTTTTTATTTTGAGTATGTAAACTTTTGTTGTAATTATAGAATGGTTAGAATTGGTTGGATTCATATTCACATCAGCGAGTCAGCACAGACTGAGAAACGCTGAGGTACTTGACATCCGGTGGTCCGAGGAGACAGGTACCCTAAGAGGTCCGTTCTTATGACTTCACCGAACGATAAAGGAAGAGGTCCCCTAAAAGGGTTGGGTCCCTAACTTGGACCCAGAAGGGGTAGTGTCCGTCTACGAAATGGGAGACTCGGTGGTCCCTTTGGGATTGGTTGGATCTATCGTATAACTTTTCGTCTCTGTAATGAAACGGTCGTTTCCAGACAGTTCAGTTCTGATACCAAAAAGGTCACCAGTACATACCTACACTCGTAACCTGACACTTCTTTCGACTCGCGGCTTAACTACGAAAACTAGACGTCACAACCTCTTCTGAGAACTCTCAGGGAACCTGACGTTCCTCTAGGTTGGTCAGGTAAGACTTCTAGTCGGGACCCTAAAGAAACCTTCCTTACTACAATTTCGACTTTGAGGTCATGAAACCGGTGGACTACACTTCTCCACTGAGTAACCTTCTAAGACAACGACCCTCCTTAACCCCCGTCTTCTTCCCCTGTTGTCTTCTACTCTACCGACCTACCGTAGTGACTGAACTACCTGCACTCAGACTCACTTGAGGCCCTCAACCAATACCTGACCCTCCGGACCTCACGACGCTAAGTACCCCAGCGTTTATCAGTCTGTACTGACTCGCCGACTTGACTTGACGTGACTTAGAATTCGTAATTGACCATTCAATGTGTCTACATGTACTTTTTATTACAAAATATTCTTAACTTTCCGTGTAAAATAAACATAGGTCGACCTTATGAAGTAGTCTTTACTCTTTTTATTTTCACTAAGTCACACTAAAGTTGTTTAAATTTAATGTTATTCACTTTAATAAATCATACTATATCTTTCGGTACATAGATGGTTATATCTATAACTATAGTTCTGTATGTGTCCTTAAATCATATCTATAGGTCTGTGTTCATATAAGGACTTTCAGGGAACCTGTAGTTTGTCTAGTTTCGTCAGTCCTTTAGTTGGGTAGAATTCCCTTTAGTTGGGACTTGTGAGTAACCTTCCTAACTACGACTTTGACTTTGATGTCATAAAACCAGTAGACTACACTTGTAGACTGAGTAACCTTTTAAGGGACTTTCTAACTCCCGTCTTCCTCTTCTCCCGCAGTCTCCTACTCTGTCAACCTACCGTAGTGATATCGTTACCAGTACTTGAACCCGTTTGAAACCTTATACCACTCCCTGACCCTTCGGACCGTGTGACTACAGGTACCCCAGGGTTTGTCAACCTGTGTTGATCTACTGACTTGTTGTTGTCGTCAGTCTGTATTTACAACTTTTGTTTGTTGTCACAGATACCATTAAGGATGTGTCAGTACAATTAAGTTCCAGTCTTTCCAGGACGATTTGGACGCTTCCGGAACTGAGTGGAAAGGCCAAACCTTAGTCTTACTTTACTAGAGGATACAGGGGAAGGGGTCTCTTTTCATTAAGAACTTACTTATCCATTTATAATACAAAAAGTCCGAATATTTGTACAAGAAACAGAAAGATAACACTTACGATCAAATTAAGATTGTGCAAAGGGTTTACTCTAGACGTGTGTCCATAGTTAACTATTTACAATAACGATGACAATAGATACTTACGGACACAGACCGCACGATAACTTTGATTCTTTTATCAATTAGTATATAGTTTCGTTATTTTCTACTTGACTGGGGGATCCATCAAGTTTTAACATGACCTTGAAAGGAAGGATAAAACAGTAAAGTGTTATCCATATTTAGTGACGACAGACCAAATTAGTTTGGGGTAAATTTATATATAACGTGTCAAACCCTCTATACTATATAGAATGTTTTACCTTTGTCAAGTCCAGTTTAAACTACCGAAATTCACCTTTTAGTCATCAGTGTTTTTCGTTTCGTTTTAACTAGTTATCCTCCACATAAATTATACCTGTTTTACTAGTGACAAGTTTTATTGACTAAAGGTTTCGGTTTAATTCGGTTTTCGAGTCCTTGATAAGAAAAAAAAAAATTAATTAATTAGGAGGTCGACAAAAGAAAGATATGAAAGTTACTAAAATAGAAAGATCGACTTTTATAACTCTAAACACCGTTTTTTTAATTTCGAGATTGAACCAAAAGAACCGTAAAGTAAGGGGTGTTAAAGTCGGGTGATCTTATAACCCGGACGGGAACGATAATGTGTGTAGTTTTAATTACCTGCATCGTCTCTAATTAAGAACCATTTTTACGTAACAGATCCCTAGTTTATAGACCGAAAAACAAGATTCTTTATACTGGTTTCGTTTGATTCCGTATCTACTCAAGTGTACTTTGTGACTGTACTCTAAGTATTGGTGTCAAGTAAATCGTATCTCTTTTTTTACTCAACTCGGGATTCAACCATTAAGACTTTCATCATCCCATATATTTTTACAATGGCATCTTTGAAAAAAGACAAAAGTTGTACCGTTGTATTGAGTTACTTTATTAATAAAATTTGGATTTAACATAACAAAAGAATATTCAAAACATAGTTATTTTACCCAGAATGAATCACCGAATCACCATTCCTTAGACAGACGGTCACGTCCTCTACGTCCAAGTTAAGGATCCAATCCTTCTAGGGGACCCCTTTCTTTACTGTTGGGTCAAGTCATGAGAACGGTCCCTTTAGGGTACCTGTCTCCTCGGACCGTTAGATGTCACGTGCATGATACACGAGTTCACTTCCCTTCACTTTCAGTGAGTCAACACAAACTGAGACGCTGGGATACCTGACATCGGGTGGTCCGAGGAGACAGGTACAGAGGTCCGGTCTTATGACCTCACCTATCGACAAGGGAAGAGGTCCCTTAGAAGGCTTGGGTCCATAACTTGGATCCAGAAGGGGTGACACCCGACGAAGAAATGGCAGACTCGGTGTCCCTTCGGGAGATAGTGAAGTCGACACAGACTAAGAAACGTTGGAATGTCCGACATTGGATCGGAGGAGACAGGTACCTTAAGAAGACCGGTCTCACAACCTTACCCAAAAGTACGGGAGGAGGTCCACTAGAAGGACTGGGTCCCTAGTTTGGACGTAGAAAATATTGGATTTACATGTCTGTCTAAGAAATGGTGATCGTGACGGAGCCTTCGGACTTTCACTCACAATCATTAGTGACTGAGAAACTCTGGGGTGTCCGAAATCGGACGGTCCGCGGAGATAGGTACCTGAAGAGGTCCGTTCTTATGACGTCACCTGACGATAAACAAAGAGGTTCCCTAGAAGGGTTAGGTCCCTAGCTTGGCTCCAGAGGACGTAATGTCCGTCTAAGAAAAGGGAGACTCGGTGGTCCCTTCGAGAGTGTCAGATGTCCCAGGGTTTTCTCAGTCTATACTGAATCGTTGATTTTTGTTGTTGTTATTTATTCATTGGTCTCGAATGACATTTTTTAGTACGGTACTTTTACTTTTTTTTCATCTTTTCTTGTTTGTGTAAAAGTTTGTAAATTTTGGAGGGATATCATAATTGTACGACGGTTCTTACTTTTGATCTGATCACCGAATTCACTAATTTTCTGTGTATAACCCAACTTTCTCTCTTCTTTCTAACACGAAACGGGGGGGTGTGAAATAAAAAATTAAATTAAATTAAAAAAATTTAAAATGAAATAAAATGAAATGTCATGACATAGCCAAAACGGTATGTAGTTGTACTTAGGTGGTGCCCACATGTACTCAAGGCTTAGGACTTAGGGGGAGGGTAGAGGGAGGGGTATGGTAGAGAGACCCAGTGAAAACTACTATATCAGAAAGGAATATAATTTGTCATCTCCAAGAACTCGTATTAAAATCGTATTTCCCTTTTTGTCTCTTCCAATTTCAACTATTCTCTTCTATAGTAACCACCTTGTCGGATGGACCCTTCTATTCGTAGTTGTGTTCGTAGTTCTTTATAACCTTATTAACCAGAACCCGTTCTCTTACTTATAATAAGACTAGTCCTCCCTTCTTTGTCATACCTAACTTGTCATTTTTACCCTTTTTAGGTACTTTAACTTCTCCAAGTCGAATTGTCAGAGTAAAATAATTCTTTCGTTTCCGTTTTAGGTCACCATTCTCTTATTTTATCTCCAACAAAATCTTCAGATTTTACTCATCACTTTTACATTTTATCAACAACTTTCCTGAGTCTCACCCTATACTTATTTTCTAAAATTTCAGAATATTTTATTAAGTATAACGATAAAACTTCCTTTTAATATTATTTACGTTTCTTTAAATAGGAACAGATTTATTATATTAGTTACAATTACTGACTCATTTATAAATCTAAGACTTTGAATGATGTATTATCCTCTCCTACCTTTTTGTTCACTATTTTGACAAATTTCTTTTTTTTTACGAGTTTTGAACTCAGTCCATATAGACGAAAAACACAAAAATTTCAATTATATATTGTTCTTCTCTTAAACATGTCACCTTTTTTGTGTTTTAAACCTATCCTTTGTGGACTTGAATAATGTATAAAGGATTAAAAGTATCAAAACATTAGAACTCACCCAATGAATCTGAGGTCCTAGAAGTACGAGATTTCGACATTTAAATTCTTTTACAGATGAGACGTCAGTAAAACATTCCAATGTATACTGTTTGGGACGTCATATAGGATCACAAAGAGTTTTTGACTCTCATTTTAAAGAAAAAATTTTTTTATACATAAATAAACAGTCTTCGCCCAGAATCAATACCGAGGGTCCTAGAAGTGAGAGTAAAAGTCGGAAACTTGAGAATCAACACCGTTCACTCTAGAGTAAGGGGTTCGTCTCGATCTTGGGCCCGGGGGACGTGACCCTCGGACCTCAGTATCGGTGACTTGGGGGTCCCCTCAGGGTTCCCATTTTAAAGAACTTCCGAGTAAGATCCCATTGAATATTAAACTAAACTGGAGACGTTGTCAATCTTAACCTGTACCTTGTTGTCTGACCAAGGTTGAACCCTTTCCTCATGCCGTTCTGACATATAGTAGTGGGACGAATAAATTGAATATATGTCTGATGTAGTACTCTTTGCGACGTGACCTACTTCGTGTTCGACCTTAGTTCTAACGACCCTCTTTATAGTTATTAGAGTCTATACGTCTAACTATGGTGGGAATACCGTCTTTCGTTTCTTCTTGATTTCTCAGAGAACTACTTTCCCTTTCTTCTTTCACTTTTTCAACCGAATTTTGAGTTGTAAGTCTTTTGATTCTAGTACCGTAGACCAGGGTAGTGAAGTACCGTTTATCTACCCCTTTGTTACCTTTGTCACTGTCTGAAATAAAACTCCCCGAGGTTTTAGTGACGTCTACCACTAACGTCGGTACTTTAATTTTCTGTGAACGACGAACCTTCTTTTTAATACTGGTTGGGTCTCTCGTATTATTTTTCGTCTCTATAATGAAACGGTTGTTTCCGGGTAGATCAGTTTCGATACCAAAAAGGTTATCAATACATACCTACACTCTAAACCTGATATTTCTTTTGACTCGTGGTTTCTAACTACGAAAACTTGACACCACAATCTCTTCTGAGAACTCTCAGGGAACCTGACGTTTCTTCAGGTTCCTCAGGTAGGATTTCCTTTAGTCAGGACTTATAAGTGACTTCCTGACTACGACTTCGACTTCGGCGTTATGAAAACCGGTGGACTACCCTTCTTCACTGAGTAACCTTTTCTGGGACTACGACCCTTTCTAACTTCCGTCCTTCTCTTCCCCCACTGTCTCCTACTCTACCAACCCACCGTAGTGACTGAGTTACCTGTATTCAAACTCATTTGAGGATCTCAACAACTACCTGTCCCTCAGGATCACATAACATCAGGTACTCCAGCGTTTCTCAGCCTGTGCTGACTCACTGACTTGACTGGACTAGAGACGAGAAATCATAATCTTTTTGGACGAGTTTCCTACACTTTTATTTAGAGTATTATATACACGAAAAGAAGTACAATTCATTAAGTATTTCTACGTCTATTACATTTTAAGGTTTCAATATATGAAACGTAATCACAGATGATACTCAACAAAAAAAATTTGATATAATGTTAAAGACACATAGTTTGATAGACATTCTGTGTAATAGAGATACTGGTCTTTTATTGAAACTTTTTGAGAGAGACTGAAAGGGAAAGTCTCGTGTCTCATCCCTTTACCGTAGACCTTAATGACTTTAGTCGGAAATAAAGTCATTACACTATTCCTTTGTCTAATAAATAAAACTAATTCTACATTAAATGTCTATGATTTTACAGATACTTAAATACATATCAACATGTACAAAACTTTTTATTTTTATGTCCTATCAGGGTAGTGAGGTTTTGTTGGGGAGACGGAGAAACATCAGTTCGGAAAAGGGAGTGAGGTGTTGTAGACGTTCGTGACTAAACAAAGATAAAGATATAAAAAATTTAACGTTTTTAAAGTATTTTTGTCTTAGTAAGTATATTTCATAAAACTGAGACCTAAGAAAATGGATCTTATTATGTAAACTATTAATGGGAATAATAACTCACATAACAAATAATTAAGGTAAAATAATACTCACTATAAGTAATCTTTCTGACTACAACTTCGAGGTTATGAAACCGGTGGACTACGTTTCTCGGTTGAGAAACCTTTTCTAGGGTTACGACCCTTTGTAACTTCAGTTTTCCTCTTCCCCCGTTCTCTTCTACTATACTAATATATAGTAATAACTGAGTAACTTGTACTTAAACTCGTTTGAGGTTCTCGATTACCTCCTGTCACCTCGGACCGTGTAATGTCAGGTATCCCAACGTTTCTCAGTCTTTCCTGACTTCGTTGAAACGTTTGTGTGTTTGTTCGTTCTATGAGTCACCAATGAATTTTATAAAGACTAATAATTATCAGAACCTCCAATGAAAACTTTTCTTAGTTTGATTTAGTTCTATTTTAATAGGAAATATAGAAGTTGTTAATTACTATATTTATCATTATAGAAGGACCCCATCAAGGAACACGAACCATCTCCGACTCTTTATCAAGTTAAAGGGGGTTCAAAATAAAGGTACGATTCCTTCCTTCCGGGGTTATTCATTGTGAGACAAAAGGGTGAGACTCAAGATTTAGTACACAATTTACTCTTTTTTTATTACTTTATCCATTCTTTGTTTTATCGCAACTAATGAGTACTTCCGTACGGGTATTCTGTATCGTTGTCTCAATACAACGTGTTACCAGAAGGATTTTGGTTCACCGTATTAAACTATGTACAAAAGGGGTACTAGGAGGGTCAGTATTCATTACGAGATGTCAAGTCAAGTCAGTGAGTCAACACAGACTGAGAAACGCTGGGGTACTTAGTGTCGTGTGGTCCGGAGAAACGGGTAGTGGTTAAGGGCCTCAAGTGAGTCTGAGTACAGGTATCTCAACCACTACGGTAGGTCGGCAGAGTAGGAGACAGCAGGGGAGGAAGAGGACGGGGTTTAGGGAGGGTCGTAGTCTGAGAAAAGGTTACTCAGTCGAGAAGCGTAGTCCACCGGTTTCATGACCTCAAAGTCGAAATCTTAGTAAGGAATCTTTCTTTAGGGTCCCGACTAAAGGAAGTTTTACCTGACCAACCTAGAGGAATGTCAGGTTCCCTGAGGGTTGTTAGAAGAGGTTGTGGTGTGAATTTTTCGTAGTTAAGAAGCCGTGAGACCCATACTCTACTCTCTCATGGAGAGAAAAGTTACACATATAAAAATTTTATCTTCCTGAAATTATATAAATATAAAATTTTGTTTTATAATGTCAACGTTACATTACAGTTTGTTAGTCCTATATAGATAAGTGTCTGTATCTTTAATTTGTTGACACAACTACTAACACACCATTTTGTATGTATTAGTGTATGTAACAACCTTTAAATATAACCGTGTTCATTGTCTGTCTCCCGATGGTTATCGTAATTATTTTATGAAATTTTTGTGGGGGAGGAGGTCATTTGGTCTCATTAACTTAGTTAAAAAAGTCGTCAATATGAATAGGTACATAAGTTTATGTATATATGTAATAATATATTAATAGTGTCGTGACTATTACTAAAAAAATTCATTACTTTGTTGAATTCTTAGGTACTTATTTTTCCGAACAATTTAAATGTGTTCCAACGAATTTTCTTACTCTAGAAGGGTATAAATCACTTTATATTTTGACAGTCCTATATAATTCCCTTTATTGTCATACTATATCCGGTCAGAGATATTCATACGGGATTATAGTACTCTTTGTGACCCGACCTCCTTCGTGTTTGACCTTAGTTCTAACGGTCCTCTTTATAGTTATTGGAGTCTATACGTCTACTGTGGTGGGAATACCGTCTTTCACTTCTCCTTGTTTTTTCGGAGAACTACTTTCACTTGCTCCTCTCACTTTTTCAACCGAATTTCGAGTTGTAAGTCTTTTTCTTCTAGTACCGTAGACCAGGGTAGGGAAGTACCTTTTATCTACCCCTTTGTCACCTTCGTCACAGTCTGAAATAAAAAGACCCGAGGTTTTAGTGACGTCTACCACTGACGTCGGTACTTTAATTTTCTGGGAATGAGAAACCTTTCTTTCCATACTGGTTGGTTCTGTCGTATAATTTTTCGTCTGTAATGAAACAGTCGTTTCCAGGCAGATCAGTTTGATACATAAAAGGTCATCAGTACGTACCTACACTCTCAACCTGATATTTCTTTCGACTCGTGTCTTCTTAACTACGAAAACTTGACACGACAACTTCTTTTGAGAACTCTCAGGGAACCTGACGTTCCTCTAGGTCCCTCAGGTAGGATTTCCTTTAGTCAGGACTTATAAGTAACCTTCCTGACTACGACTTCGACTTTGAGGTTATGAAACCGGTGGACTACGTTTCTCGACTGAGTAAACTTTTCAAGGACTACGACCCTTTCTAACTTCCGTCCTCCTCTTCCCCCACTGTCTCCTACCCTACCAGCCTACCGTAGTGGCTGAGTTACCTGTACCCAAACCCACCTGAGACCTTCAACCACTACCTGTCCCTCCGGACCGCACGACGTCAAGTACCCCAACGTTTCTCAGCCTGTGTTGACTCTGACTTGACTTATACACAATCTTTCTTTTCTCCTTCGTAAATAATTCATGTACGTTTCTTGTACAGATTGTGATACGGGTCCTTTGACGTCGACCAGAAATAGAAATCTCTGACCCTAATACCCATATTCTCCTCAAACTCGGAGAGAAAACACAATTAACAACTGATCCGTATTTTGTGTTTTTACGAAATCCTTTCGTTAGTATATTATCAATTTCAGATTTTATGGTAACATTTAAAACCATACTGTATCGTTATGGATCATAAATAACTCCGAATGACACTAACTGTGACAAGAGTACCAAGTCCATATAAGTAAATAAATAACATTTGTATTGAAATTTGTACCAATGAAAATTGGTCCTCAATATATAAAATATCAACCCTTTTGTTTCATGTCTTTTGGTAACCAGTTTATCGATCATTTTTAAAGATTAAATACGACATTTTAGGTTATAACTTTAGGAATCGGTGATTCAAGTAATAACTTGTTTAAGGACCGTATACAATCTGACAGTTATCTGTAAACGAATAAACAAACTTTAAGACAGAAATAAAGTACTAACTTAACTTAGTATCTAGTTACAGTTCGATCTTTCTCTTCATATAGTGGTTTGGTATCATCATAAGTTAAATTGTAAACATAATTGATGAACTTATTCTCGTGTCTCACGTTCACCCAATAAATTACCTTTTATAATTTCTGTGTTTACTTCCATTCGATAAGTTTAATAATTTATTACTCTATAACGACTCTATCGGTACACGTTACAGTATTTCTTACATCTTAAAACCATTCTTTAGAATCCAATTTAAACTTTTCTATATAGATATGGGTTTCAGTATTTTTAGTCTAAAACTGAAATAAATGTATTCACACCGTCCTTCTAAATTCACTTTAGGTCTGTCTTAAGTTTATTAGATTAATTAGTGAGATCTACAAAAACCATTACCATACTGAGTTCTTTCTTTATAAAAAAGTTAAAAGTTTTCAAAATACACTAAGTGTCATACATTATTTTCGTCTTAATCAAAGACAAGACAAAATTATCACACTATAAAACTTAAACTTAAGTGTCATATTTTTCTAAGTTTTAGTTTTGAAATATCCTTTGAGTCGTTTAAACTAAACTATCTCAATTAAGAAATTCTGAGTTAATTCTTGACGCTTAATTTTTTTATTTGACAGTAGTATTGTTGTGATAATAAGATCGTAAGATATAAAAAACGGCCATTGGGTTCCCCCAGTCTATGGTCGAGTTAAACCAAAGAAAATCTGTTCAGTAAGTAGATCTTTCAATATAAATTTCATTGATTTAAAATTACTTTATAAATTAAATTTTATAAAATAAAAATACGATGGATAGAAAACAAAAAAGGAAAATATATATTGTATTCGATTTTAATTACTAAATGATAGGGAGATACTTTCTGGAAACTTTTATTATTATTATTACTTTTTTGTCCAATTACTAAAACATATCTCTTCCAGTCTACGGTCTTATAAAAATATCGTGAAAGATTTTTGTTGATATATAGTGTAGTTTTCTCTCAGTTACTTCGGTCTGGTATTTAAACGTTCCACGGATCCAAGTTGTCTGACTTTTAGTTATTTCGGTAACTTTAGTTATATGGTAAGAGTACTTATGTCGGACAATTGATTAGTCCCAAATTTACTAGGACGGACGATCTTATATTTACAGAGTGACGAAACCTATATTATAAGTCTAGTTCCGAAATAAGTAATTTGTAAGGTCGAAGGAATCTTTACTGGTAACTAAGGTGGTAGTTACTTGATATAAGTGCTTAAGGACTTTCCTAATAAATAATTTCGGGAAATAATATCTATTTAAGTTACTAGAGACCGATAAATCTATTAACCATTCGACTTCCAAAAGTATGAAAATTCAGGGATTTTCTACCTCTTTATTAAACTATGATCCAAAATATACAGAAGTATTTTTTAAAAAAAAGACTAAGATTTAAATTATTAACAATCGACGAGTTGACAAAATTATATATACCCTTCGGTATTCTCTTATTTTCAAATACTTAGTGAGGTGATAGAAGGTTTATTTGTGTGTACGTATGAATGATACGGATTTGTGTATCTACAAATACACACATACACACATACGTAAACATATAAAAGTTTGTCTTTAACTACGTATAAATTTAAATTGAAAAATAATGTATTTAAATGAAATTCGTATGTTTTTTCTCTATCTTATCACATTCCTTGGGGTACCACAGGCAATGAGTCGAGGTTATTAGTATTGTAAAAAGGTCATGACTAAATGGAGAGAGAGAGGAACGACCGAAACCATCGTATAGAATATTCCCTGAGATCTATAGTATAGTATGTTCTATAGAAAATTACCCTGTCTAAAAATATCGGTAAAATAATAGTTATACAATTCACGTAAGAAAGAAATTCCTTTATAAGAATATGTCACATTAAAGTTTTTTCAACGTCACATAAATTTGAATATTGACATTATATTAAATACATCGGGAATGGGATAACCAGTAAAGTAAACAAATAAAAAGAGATAAAATTAAAATCAAAACTAGATATAAGAAAAGTAATCTGGAAACATGTATAAGTAATCTTTTAAAGGATCTCCGTCTTAAAGACCAGTTTTTCGTATGATTGAGATTCCTCAAAAAAACTATATATAAGCTGTATTCCGATATAAATTTTACTTTTCCAATTATAATTATCTAATTTGTAACTTAATAAGTAATTTCTCTTTTAAGACTGTCTATTAAAAATCTAGCTTATCGAATCGAGAAATTTATGTAGTAGACCACAAAATTTCCCTACAAACGTAAAAGAAATACTACACACGTAACAATACCTTTTTTTAACTTAAGAATAATATATTAATCGAAGTGTTCATGATTGATTAATCAAAAGAGTTATTTGAATAAACCATCCGTTACAATAATGATCAGAGGGTAGAACTTTGATACAATTACTTTATCGGTAGAGGATGTCTAGAAAATTACATCTACTAGTCTCGTGTCCCTTTTAAGTGTGTACTTATTCCTGAAGTCTTGACCGAAAATCTATCCGAAGGTGTTTGTCTTTTTTTTTTTTTTTTCTTGTCAGTCTCGTTCTTATACTTTAACCTTAACCAATAATCTAGTACTACTTAGTTAGTATTGATTATTTATAAGTCTCAGTCACTTCGGGTAAGTTCGTTAACTGGTGTCCTCTTGTATTCTTTACAGGACTGTCGAATTTTGTATTCATTTATTTTTATTTATTTTATATTTATTTTGATACTAAAAAAATATTGTAATCGGAGTTGTCAAAAAAGTCATTAACTAATTAGTTTCATTGAAAATTATTTTTATAACATCGTAAAGTTAGAGGTATTATATATACGTTTTGTAATACTCCTTTATCAAGATCTTTAACCGTGTCGAAAGTTTTTAGGTAAAAAGGTGAATTTTAAAATCCATAAAAAATACATAATCAGTCATAAACTACTGTACAAAGTCTTGTTATTGTTTCACTTATCAAACACAATGAGAGACAAGAAACGATTTGAAAAGATGTCTAAAGAGTGTTAACGTTCATGTAGAGGGATTTTTCGTTAATTTTTCCCTTTTTGTGGTGTCTCTGCCTTACAAGAAACGTTTTAAACCACATGTTCAGTATCCCTCGTCCACCAACTAAGTTTCTCGGAATGTGAACTCATAATTTCATACGTCATAACTTCACCCTTCATTTGTTCAAAACAGGTCCTTCTTCCCGAAGACCTTTCCGTTCCTTTATTAAAGGTTCTCCCTCAGTTTCGGGAAGTCCCGTCTACTGAAACATTCATAGAAAATAACGGAAGAGAACCGGTGTTTCTTATCTTTAGTCGATAAATACTTAACTCTACTTGTTTTAAGAAATTCGATTCCTTTACACCCTTCAAATTTCGATCTTTGAGTAAGTAAAAGACGTCGGGTAAACTCTTGTTACACTGTTCTCCTTTTTAGATTAGTCAGACTCTCCTTTCCCGGTATCGAGACTAAGGAGCTTTCTCTGACCTTAATTCCTAAAGAAAAAAGTACGTTTATATTGGATCGGGTAATATTTACAGAAAACCTTTACTTGTTTAGAGATACTTTTGTAAAAATTTCCTGTATTTGACATAGTAATATTATTTCTATAGGATTAATAAAAATAGTCAGAGTAACGGTGAGTCACACCCCACGCTTTTATTTTGGTACGACTCTTAGGTCTAAAGTAAGTTGTCTCTACTGACTTTGGAATGAGTCTTTATAATCTTTATGGTTTGACCATAAATTATATAGTAACACAGATTTGTAGTAAACTAAAAACAATTTAAGTAGACTCATCTAGTTTTTCCTCGTCACGTATATCCTTTGAACTTGATGTTTTATCTTGTCTTCGTGTGACTTACACGACTTCAAAGACACAATTTTGACCTGATATCCGTAGAGTCTTTATAAAATAAAGTTTTGGTTTTTATCTCTGTGTCATATTATAGAGGGTCTATGATGGTCGTCTTCAACCTTGAATATAATGTAGAGTATACCTGATAAAGTTATCGACACCGGAAATGAGACGAAGGTAACAGATGTATAGTCAGTCTTTTTAGAATACTTTTTTTAAGTCTAGTCAATTCTGAGATTACAATTGATGGAGTCTCTCAAAGACAGTTCTAATTAACCCCATTATATATTTTTCACGACTTGTTCCACGGACCATGTGTCCGTACCAACACCAGTGTCGACGTCTCTTTCCTTCTTGGTGCTAGTAACAGTAGTGGTAGTAGTGTAGTAGTAGTATAGATTGTGACTGATCACCGACTAGTAAAACTTAACTCTAACCCGAAGAATCATAGTTCGTTACACACACCTTAGACTCCAAAATGGAATGAATGTTCGATTTTGTAGACGCACAATAACCCATTCTCTGTTTTCTGTGTGTGTAATTAGTGTCGTTTTCGTCATTAGTCTCGAAGTAAAAACAAACACTGTCAAGGGGAATGAAGACAAGTTTAAAGTGTCCTGTTTGTGTTTCCCAACTATAATCAGACGACCTGATCATGATGTCTAACACACCGAATTTGTTGTCTTTGAAGAAAAGAGTATAAAAACTACATGTACTTCAGGTCCTAGTTCCACGGTCGTCCCAACCACAGACCACTCTTGAGAGAAGAACAAAACATCTACCGACGGCAGAGGGACACTAGAGTGTACAAACCTCTTTGTCTTTCTAGAGAGAGAAGAAAAAGGACATTCCCATGTAAAGATAACTTAATCTTCGGGTAAGTATAAGAAAGTAAGTTGGAATTAATAGAACTTATCTGAACTGAAGGTCTATGTCAGTCAACCCCGAACCCCGAATTGTATGTTTAAAACCTCCCTGTGTCGAGTCATTACCTACAGACGTGTACATTACACAACGTCACAGTCTCTCTTGATGACTAATAATCCTGAGATAACGAATAACCTACTCATCTTTTTCCGTACGAGACATGGACCTCCATCTATCGTGAGTAGGATGTTCCAACGAGTGACGTTTAGATCTATTGTCGGAATTCTTTACCAGGTCCTTTTCTCACATCAGTCCTGTACCGTATGAACCGTAAGTATCGTTCTTATTCTTTTTTAATCCTGGGTAGTCAAATCAAGTCAAGTCAGTGAGTCAACACAGACTGAGAAACGCTGGGGTACTTAGCATCGTGCGGTCCGGAGGGACAGGTAGTGGTTGTGGACCTCAAGTGGGTTTGAGTACACGTAGCTCAGTCACTACGGTAGGTCGGTAGAGTAGGAGCCAGTAGGGGAAGAGGAGGACGGGGGTTAGGGAGGGCGTAGTCCCAGAAAACGTTACTCAGGTGACAAACGTACTCCACCGGTTTCATGGCCTCAAAGTCGAAGTCGTAGTAAGGGAGGTTTCTTTAGGGTCCCGACTAGAGGAAATCTTACTTGACCAACCTAGAGGAACGTCAGGTTCCCTGAGTATCGTCTGACGTAAAAGATTATAATTCTACCTTGACTCGGTGTGACAAACATAAGAAGGATGGATCCTGAAAGTCATATCCGGACCGAAGGGGACTTTGGTAAGCCAGTCGTTACTGACAGAAACCGCAAATGTCTCCTTCTTCCTTTTTCGTAAGGGGGTTTTGATTATGAAGGGTCACGGTTTGACAATTGTCACCTAGTCACTTGTTTCCCACTGAGTTTTTCTTGTGTCTTGGTGTCCTATTTCCTCAGTTAAACGGGAGACTCACCTTCTAATGAGAAGTTTCTCTTTGACAAACGTTCCTCCTCCTCTCTATAGATTGGGTCTCACCGTTGAATAAACAAACAATGTAATAAACAAAAAGAACCCACAAAATAGACTCACTATGTCAAGGACTAGAGTCTTTGTTTTCATTAGTAAGGTTAGTCTTAGACTGTCTCAGAACTTTCAATTTAGTGTCTATATGGATTTGATTACAGAACCATCTTTTCCCGTTCGTAAAAACTTATAACACGAAAATAAGAATCATTACGTAATTTTTCGGTATTCTAGACGGTCATAATATGTGATCAAACTTACAAAAACTTCTGTAAAAATTAGGATTTTTAGTAAAAAAGATTTAAGTTTTTAACAAAAGTTATTGTTCCACAATAACCGTATAGAAATTATTTACATTTTATAATAAACAATAAACAAATGTAAAAATACGAAAACTTGACACCACAACCTCTTCTGAGATCTCTCAGGGAACCTGACATTCCTCTAGTTTGGTCAGTTAGGATTTCTTTTAGTCAGGACTTATAAGTAACCTTCCTGACTACGACTTCGACTTTAAGGTTATTTATGAAACCGGTGGACTACCTTTCTTCTCTGAGTGACCTTTGACTCAGTCAAAGAACCACGACCCTTTCTAACTTCCGTCCTCCTCTTCCCCTGCTGTCTACTACTCTACCAATCTACCGTAGTGACTGAACTACCTGTACGTAAACTCAACCACTACTTTTCCTTTCGGACCTCACGACGTCAGGTACCTCAGTGTTTCTCAGTCTGTACTGACTCGTTGACTTGACTCGACTTGACTTGAACAAATGTGTAGTTAGAAATAAATCTACCCTTGTCTAAAAAAAAAATAAAAATGAAATAAAATGAAATGTTAAGACATAACTAAAACGGTATGTAACTGTACTTAGGTGGTGTCCACATGTACCCAAGGGTTTATACTTGGGGGGAGGGTGGAGGGAGGGGTATAGGGAGACCCAGTAGGGACACGTGGTCGGGGTTCGTAGGACATAGGACGTAGCCTGTATCTGACCGTTAAACTAAGAATGTACTATCATATGTACAAAGTTACGGTAAGAGGGTTTAGTAGGGTGGGAGAGGGAGAAGGAGGCTCAGGTTTTCAGACGAGATGTGTAGACACAGAAAAAACGACAGAGCGTATGTCCCAGTAGTAAAGGTAGAAAGATTTAAGGTATATATACACAATCATATGACATAACCACAAAAGGAAAGACCGAATGAAGTGAGACATATTAGCCGAAGTCAAAGTAGGTAGAGTAATCTTGACTAGGTTTACATAAGAAAAATTGTCGACTCATTATGAGGTAACACATATACATGGTGTCGAACCTGTAGATCCAACAAAGGTACAGGACCGATAATATTTGTCACGACGCTACTTGTAACCCCATGTTCACAGAGAAAGTTAAGACCAAAGGAACCACACATACGGGTCGTCACCCTAACGACCTAGTATTCCGTCAAAACAAACGTTAAAAAATTCCTTAGCGGTGTGACAAGAGGTATCACCGACATGATCAAAAGTAAAGGTGGTTGTCACATCCTCCCAAGGGAAAAGAGGTGTGGGAGAGGTCGTAAATAACGAACTTCTAAAAACCTATCGTCTGTAAGACTGACCACACTTTACCATGGAGTAACACCAAAACTAAACGTAAAGAGACTATTACTCACTACAACTCGTAGAAAAGTACACAAACAATCGGTAGACATACAAAAGAAACCTCTTTACAGATAAATCAAGTAACCGGGTAAAAAACTAACCCAGCAAATAAAAAGACCTCAACTCGACGTATTCAACGAACATATAAAAACTCTAATCAACAAACAGTCAACGAAGTAAACGATAATAAAAGAGGGTAAGTCTTCCGACAGAAAAGTGGAACGAATATCAAAGGAAACAACACGTCTTCGAAAATTAAAATTAATCTATAGTAAACAAATAAAAACGAAAATAAAGGTCATAAGACCCTCCACCTAGTATCTCCTAGGACGACACTAAATACAGCCTCTCACAGAACGGATACAAGAGGAGATCCTCAAAATATCAAAGACTAGAATGTAAATCTAGAAGTTAGGTAAAACTCAAATAAAAACACACGCCACAATCTTTCACTAGATCAAAGTAAGAAAATGTTCACCAACTAGTCAAAAGAGTCGTGGTGAACAATTTCTCTAACAGAAATGAGGTAACATATAAGAACGGAGGAAACAGTTTCTATTCCACAGGTATCCACACACCTAAATAGAGACCCGAAAGATAAAGGAAGGTAACTAGATATAAAGACAGAAACACGGTCATGGTATGACAGAGTTACTGACACCGAAACATCATCTCGGACTTCAGTCCGTTCAACTAAGGAGGTCAAGGTAAGAAGAAAGAGATCTAACGAAACCGATAGCTCCAAAAAACATAAAGGTATGTTTAGAACTTTAATAAACAAGATCAAGACACTTTTTATGGCGACCATCGAACTATCCCTAACGTAACTTAGACATTTAACGAAACNAACTTAAACATTTAACGAAACCCATCATATGAGTAAAAGTGACATAACTAAGAAGGCTAGGTACTTGTACCATATAAAGGGGTAGATAATCACAGGAGAAACTAAAGAAAGTGGTCACAGAATATCAAAAGATATATATCCAGAAATCAAAGAAATCCATCTATATAAGGATTCATAAAATAAGAAAAGCAACGTTACCACTTACCTTAACAAAGGAATTAAAGAAAAAGATGAAAGAGTAATAAGCACATATCCTTACGTTCCCTAAAGACACACAACTAAAATATAGGACGTTGAAATGATATAAGTAACTAATCGAGATCATTAAAAGACCACCTCAGAAATCCCAAAAGGTACATCTCCTAGTACAGTAGACGTTTGTCACTCTCAAAATGAAGAAGAAAAGGTTAAACCTAAGGAAAATAAAGAAAAAGACGAGACTAACGACACCGGTTTTGAAGGTCTTGATACAACTTATCATC